>WWET01006997.1:12633-23492 GCA_011038615.1 Limnodynastes dumerilii | reverse complement strand
TTTGTATATAGAGTGTGTTATGTAGATTGTGTTGTATTAAAAGCTGGCTGGGTCCTGCCATCAATAATTTATAATCTGTAGGCAATTGCTACAGAGGGAGGTAAGTACCGTGTTAGAGAAGTTTTAAGTTAAGTGTAGGGACCTATCTAAATGAGGTAACCTTGCAGCCGGGGAGTCACATTTTCATTAAAATTAAGATTTGTTTATGTTTGTAAAGTTGTGATTGTTTATAAAACTAAAACAAAAAAATTGTATAGTATACAAACAACGGAGGTAAGTACCGTGTTAGAGAAGTTTATTTTTAAGTGTAGGGACCTATCTAAATGAGGTAACCTTGCAGGCGGTCAGTCACATTTTCATTAAAATTAAGATTTGTTTATGTTTGTAAAGTTGTGATTGTTTATAAAACTAAAACAAAAAAATGGTATAGTAAATATTACAAACAACTGTTCACACATTATTTTGAGTCAATTTCAACTATAGCACCTCACTTTTTTTAGGTATTGTATTTATGATTAATACTATAGAATGGACTCTCTCGCCAATTTAGGAATTTCCCCTAATCTCCCTTCAAATGCAACCCCCCCATGTTGGCCACACCTACAGTACTGTACTGGGGCGCTGCAACATACCCGTGCTCTGGGCACCATGGCAGCTAGCTACACCTCTGCTTATGACACTGGCGTGACTTAATGTTAAGTCAGTGTCATTTGCATATAGGAAGTTCCTGCTATCAGCGGCCGCACCAGTTACACAGAGAAACTGGTAACAATCCTTAAGGAGGTTTGCATCAGATGCTCTGTGTAACTGGTGCACAGCTAATAGCGGGGACCTCCTTTCAGGAATGCATTCCAACGGGGAGCGGGGAGATAAGCACCTCTCCAGCCTGGTGGCACTCTGCGCCTCATCCCCCCACGGACATGCACGCAGAAAAAAAGGCTTTTCTTCATGTGCGCATATTTGCTACTGACTTCCATCAGGGTGGAGTCTCAAGTCTCTCCCATCCCTATTAATTCTAGGGATTACACTGGTGATAGTTTGGGTGCCGGGGCACATGGGAGATTTGCCGACTCTCCCGGGATACCGGAAGAATGGCCCAAATTTTTGGAGTCTCCCGAAATATCTGGCAACCCTGTTATAACATATCTTATGTGGAGCAGCACACACACACACACACACACACACACACACACACACACACACACCTCAAAGATAGATGACTTAGTCATAGTCCATTATGTATGCATTTACTGTGTTAAACATTTACTGTGTTAAAGGACCAACTAAAGAAACTCAAATTAAAGGTCCATTTAAAATCTTACTTTAATATTTCTCAACATTTTTTTTTCTGTCTATCCAGATTCAGGCATGCATCACATGTCCATTTGCATGGCATCATTAATGGTTAAGAATCATATGCAGTCTCTCTATAACTCCCTTCCTGTACGGATCAGTCTCCTGTCAATGTCCTGTAGATATCTGTCACTGCTTGCCAGTGACAAACAATCATCAACAAGTGATCACACAGAATTGGCAATATATTACAGGAAGGGACAGGGTCTGTAGTTTTCATATCACGTGCCATATACTATACCTACTATACTATCACCTAACACACCTCTCACATTGGGTGCAGGCACATAAACTTTTATTTATACTGTGATTGAACCTTTACATTGAAAGGCAACAATTATGCATTTCCTACTCGCACATTCTTGCCTCATTAGTTTAAGTATTTTGCTTTTCTCACAATACAGCATGTTTGATTTTCGTTTATGTTTAATTCTTGCATTCTTGCATGTACATTAAGTGTTTGCTTTTATATCTAGTAACATTCATTTTAATTATATTTTTTAAATGCAGCAGTTCATATGCGCATATTTATATGTGCATTGTGTTTTATTTACTGCATTTAGATGGCACCAGAAAACTTGTTGAAATAATTTTTTTTATGCTTATTTTGCGACATGGTAGAAAAGCTAGATTGCGACCCATTAGTATATCATTAAAATGTGTTTATTAATTAGCAGCTGTGGCATTTTGTGGAGATCAAACAATGGAGCTAACTTCACCAGTCATACACTCTTTCTGTTGAATGGGTGACGTCAGCTACATTTTCTGATCTCTGCAGGAAGCCAGTAGCTGCTGATTGGTAAGTGAACAAGCTTTTAATTATTTCTGAAGACCTATTCAAATTTCCCCAGAAGGTGGACATGCATGTAATTTCCTATAATGTCTGGCAGATTTTTCTCTCTTTATTGGGAAACTTTTAACTGATCACAACTGTATATCCACATTGGAAGTGTGACCCATGCACATTTGTACATACAAAATTAATATGTTTTCCACTCCTTGCAAAGTCTAATTATAGTCTAATGTGTTTATTTGATGTGTTAATTACTTTTATTACTCAACAAAGAAAATTGTCAAGTCTATGTTACCTATTAGGTGCTGTGGACCTTTTCTAGTGCCTAATAAAAAATAATAATAATATTTATTGGCATAAAAGTACATATGCCCCTATGGCAAGAACAAAGCATCCAACCTCCCAAATCCATGTACTTTGGTTAAAATCTAGGTTTAAAGTGGTCTTGCTTGTCATAAAACAATCCAACAAAACATTCAAATGAGCTATTTATAACTGAACATCAATTTGTTCCAAATCAAATATATATATGTGTGTGTGTATGTATATGTGTGTGTGTGTGTGTTTAGATAGATAGATAGATAGATAGATAGATAGATAGATAGATAGATAGATAGAATCAAGTTACAACATTTTTTTGGGTGAATCTGGACCTTGGTCAGTCTGGATCTTGGCCAGATTTACTAAGCTGTGGGTTTGGAAAAAGTTACCCATAGTAACAAATCAGATTCTAGCTATCATTTTCCTATTATTATTATTATTATTATTATTTTTATGGAATGTCAACTAGAATATGATTGGTTGCTATGGGCATCATCTCCCATTTTCCAAACCCGCAGCTTAGTAAATCTGGCCCTTAATCTGCCTAATGGACAATATTCATGGATGGGATCCAGACTTATGCAAAATGATATTCCATTTATAAGGATCCTGATCCAGACATCCATAATGGAAGTGTTTCTGATGGTGTAGTGGGAAGGGGCAGGATGCCTGTGGTGTGTAAACAAGGGGGAAGGGCAATGTTTCAGCACCTACGGAGCATCCAGACTTCAGAACCATCCCCATTATACATAAGGACAGTGTGCAAATGTTAAGGTTTGTATGTAGTTTGTAAATCTGCTAGCTACAGTTGGGTTTTAACTTCAAGCCTGAATGTCTGTATGTACAGTACTGTGATCAGTATTAGGTAACTCTGGTATGCTTTCGTAATTTCTTCAGTAAAATGCATATTCAGTATGGAGGAAAGAAATTCAGAATTTACATTGAAATTCCTTGATGTTTCAGAAATATTGTTTCCTTTGCCTCCTCCTCCGCAGCACACCATGGGTTAATCCTCCCTGTTAGGAGTCCACAGGAAAGAAAGAAAGTCCGCCTCTATATAAACCGTCACTCCCCTTCCTCTTGCTGTCTTTGTTTCTTTCCTGTAAGGAGTCTAGACAGGGCAGGTTATGTTTTCTTTGGGCAGGAGCTTACCTTGGTCCCCTCGGCAGCGCGGTTATCGCGGTTTGGCGAGGGAGAGAGATGGAGGCCAGCCTCGAGCGTCTGGAGCACAACGCTGTTCTGTAGGCCCGCCCCTACTAACGAGGGTGGGTTGGCAGAGACGTCAGCAGCGCGGGCAGGATAGCGGCGGCCATATTGGTGAAGATCAGGCCGCATGTTCAATGCTGATGATCCGACGGCCATTTTTTTGAAGACCAGGCTGCATAGGAGACAGTATAAATAGTGGCCGCCATTTTCTCGGAGCCCTCGCCGCATATGGCAGCGGCCATTTTACTGAGGCCTGCTGTACAGGTGCAACGTCATCAGTGGGTGCAGGGGAGGTTTTTTTTAAAAGCCTCAGGCGCAGGAACACGCTGGAGATCTTTTTCTTCAAACCACTGACAATGCAGGAGGAAAGCAGGCCACAAAAGTCTGGTTAAGCTCCTTGCTATGCATTTTTTTTTACTTGTTTCTAGTGGATTTGTAGTTAGTTAGTGTATAGTCTATAGATCTGAACACAGCACGGATAAAGCAGAGCTGAAGGCCAGCAGCATGCCTCCCGTTGATCCATGTGTGATGCGAAGCTGCCAGATAATTACAGTGGGATGGCATGTGTGGAATGCAAGAAGCAGCAACAGCAACATCCTTCACAAGAAATGCTGCAATTAGTACAGCTTATGAAAACATCTATGGCTGAAACCTTCATTACAAAGGAGGACCTAGCAAAGTTTGCAGCGAAGAGGCCTAGGGACACAAGAAGTGAGAAGTTGCAGGACACAGAGCCAGAAGTACTCATGCTGCTCTCAGACAGGTCAGAATCTGACACAGGATCAGTGCATTCTAATGCAGAAGCAGAGTTTAACCAGGATTTAGTAAACAATCGGCTCAAACTCATACATAAATCCCTCAATTTTGAAGAAACACAGGAGCAACTTCAATTACAAGAGGCCTTATTTAAGGAGAAGAAGAAAAAGGCCAGAACATTTCCTCTGTCACAAGCTTTAAAGGCAGTAGTGGATCATTAAAGATGTCAAAGTTGTATCCTTTCAATGTAGAGCAAGTGAAAAAATGGGAGACCCCGCCACATGTAGACGCGGCAATCGCAAAGCTTTCACATAAAACTACCTTGCCATTGGAGGATGTGAATATCTTCAGGGATTCCATGGAGAAGAAGTGGGCCTGAAAAAGCAACACTCTATCGCTGGAGCCGCTTTAAAGCCAGCGGCAGCTACAGCAATTACTGCAAGGGTGGTTCGCAGCTGGTGCAGTGAATTGGAGAACAACATCTTGGATGGAGTGAAGAGATCGGACTTACTGAGGTCCATTCAAGATATTCAAATAGGAGTTGAATTCCTGTGTGAGGTCACCATGGACTCGGTAAGGCTGGCGTCAAGCGCTTACGCAGCGGTCACCAGGAGGGTTCTTTGACTGAAGCCCTGGGCAGCAGATGCCCAGTCCAAATCCAAGTTGCTTACTTTCCTTTTCCAAGGAGATCTACTCTTCGGTAAGTGTCTGGATGAGATAATAGCCAAATCATCGAGGGGCAAGTCTCAGTGACTACCCCAGGACAAGACGGCTAGAAAAAATTTTGCTGTGAAAACGTTCAAGTCAGGATCAAGTGACTTTAAAGATGCAAGGTCATACAGGCCAGGAAGGAGCTACAGGAGAGGGCAATATAATCCACCCAGGGCGAATTTTCGTCCCCAAAGGGGGGAGATGTTAGAGCCAATCTCAAACAAATGGTCCAGTGACGCCAGGAACGCCAATCCAGACACTGCAGTCGGGGGCAGACTGTCAGGATTTACAACACAATGGTCAACAGTAACCTCGGACATTTGGGTAAAAGACATTATTTATCAAGGATACAAAATCGAATTTGTGACGATCCCTTCAAGTCATTACAGCCAGTCTCCTACTCCAGTGAGCATGAAAGAGAGGTCAGCCTTAAGCTTAAGTCTGTTGCTGATGATTCAGCAGAAAGTAGTAGTGGAAGTACCTGTGCAGGAGCGTGGCCAGGGCTTTTACTCAAGATTTTTTGTAATACCCAAAGCCTCGGGAGGATTCAGGACGATTCTCGACCTAAGGAGGTTGAACGCTTTCATCAACGTGCATCCCTTCAAGATGGAGTCTCTGAAGTCCATAATAGCAGGTGTGGCACAAGGAAATTTCATGACAAAAATAGACTTGATGGACGCCTACCTGCATGTACCAATCCTGGAGAATCCTCAAAGATTCCTGAGGTTTCATGCATTCGGAAGACACATCCAATTCAGGACTCTTCCGTTTGGGTTAGTGACATAACCCAGGGCGTTTACAAAGGTCTTAGTGGTCCTGATAGCAGAGCTAAGGAAGAAAGGAATAGCAATATGGGCCTATCTCGACGATATCATCATAGTGGCTCCAACACGCCAGCTGGCTCGGTGACACACAGAAACCGCAATACAGTTTCTATCCGCACACGGCTAGCTGATAAACGAAGAAAAGAGTCAACTGGACCCGTCCCAAAGCATGCAATACTTAGGAGTGGTGATAGATACAAGGGATATGAAGATCACTTTGTCACAAGACAGAAGAACAAAAATAGGAAGACAGTGTACACTGGCAAAGGACAAGACTGGCGCACACTGTTAAAAAATCCTTAAACTAAAAAATCTTAAGTAAAAAGATACAGATATTCTCCTCAAGGATAAAAAGTGGATAAATGAATAACAATAAATAGTAAACCTTGAAAATCACACCAATAGTTAAAAAGCATCAATGATTAAATAATTAAAGGCCGAATAAAAAGTGCCTCCTCTAGAAGAACAATAAATATAGTGGTTAAGACTGCCTACAAATAATACTCGGTCATAGAATCATACCAAACAATTATACCAAACAAAATATCTAGTGAAATAATCCAAAGTGCAAATGCATAAAATGACAATGTGATGCAGTGAAAATGATATAAAATATAAACGTCTTTAAACTAAATACAGTACAGATTAGTGCAAGGTAAAGATCAAAACAAGCTACAATGATGGTTAACAAAAACCTATTATAAAAGTGTACAATGAAGATCAATAAATAGTGAAGAAAATAGGGCAAAAAAACGTTTGCGAATAAATATACAGGAAAAATTTAAATCAAGGAATATGACGTGAATAAGTCCTATTGATTTAAAAAGTTGAATAGAATAAATGTGGACATAAATGTCCTCTCACAGTCCTCAGCAGAAAAGCAGGTAAGGATGTCTCTTATGCTGATGTAATCACCGATGTTCTTTAGGACCCTGGAGTTGCTACTTATAAGTCAATGTCAAAAGTTTCTCCGGACAGAAAGTGCATTAACATGTACAGATTCTCGTAGTGTCTTTTTCTCTTTCTTTCCCTTCCCACGGACTCAAAATCTCTGGCACAATGAAAACTCTTGGAGTAGAGGGTTCTTCTCCAGAAGGAATGGGCACCGCCGTGGAAATTAAAAAACATAGTTCAAAAGGGTTTATAAAATTACATAAAATACAAATTTATTAAACAAATTCATTTAAAAAACCGTAAACACACAATACAAATAAGCCAATAAATAAATAGTTCCCCCGAGGGGAGAGCTCCGTACCAAAGCTATCTGAGGTAGTGAAGATGGAAACCTGGGATTAGCAAAACCTCTACGGAAGCTAGTCTGGACCTCACACACCTCTCTGTAATCACACCACCAACGCGTTTCGAGACTTAAGAGTCTTTCTCAAGGCAGTGGGGGTCATAGAAAATGGAAGGTTTAAATAGAAGTCTTCCGTTATCATTTGCATAATTAATTGAATTATTTTTCGGTAGATACATTTAATCTTTACTCATTAATACTTGGAAGACTAACGATAAAGTATTTTAACTATAATCAAAAGGAAGATATGTATTTGGTTATATGAATTTTGCATGAATAAATTATAATTATAAGTAAAGCGGGAAGGACTTAACACGGGGATACAAGGTAAAATCTATTGCAACTTATACATTCTAAATATATTAATAATGATGTTAATTTGTATAGAATGCATAATAGACAATCAAGTATCACATACTACGTTCAACTGAAGTTAAAAATAGGAATAAGAAAATAATAGCCAGATAGTTCTCTCAGTTATTATTTGTCCCTTTTTCTACTACATCTTTGATTTGTTCCAGACCAAGTTGTATCTGGTCCTTGATATGGATTATATAGTATTTTCTTATTTTATTTCTTGAGATTTTTAATTGGATGGCAATTTTTACCTGCTATTACTATTTTTAGTGTTCAGTAGTATCATATTTAGGTGGTCATCCCATACCCTCATAGTAGACATCTCCCTTTCTTTTGTCTATCTTATTTTTGAGGATAGGTAGACTTTTATTAGGAAAGGTAGATTTTTAGTAGAATAATATTACACCTCCTACGAATTGCTATTAAGGTGTGATGGAGGTTTTTTGTTGATCTTTATGGACATATCTAATTTAATTTTATGTTATTACTCATCCGCTTTTTATATGTATATTTATTCTTATATTTCCATTGTTTATCTTATTTCAGAGGATAAATAGACCCTCAGTGGGTAGAATTATTTCTTTATGATATATATCACCCTGTTTTTAATTAATTTAAATACCTCATTTTTTTTATATATTTGTGTTGTACCCTATCTGATCCCCGCTATTTTGAACTTGAGGATTTCATACTTCTATTTTTTCAATGTCATTGCCCCTGTTCAATATTATATGCTACATGCGTGTCCGCCTGTCACTTTATCTCAGGTTTCACCTAGGACAGAATGGTATAAATTCAGATAAATTGTAGTCTCTATCCATTCCAAATATTTAATCTGACCTAGAACGGTACTTGTATGTACCTGTGTATATCCACGTAGATATTTAATTCCCTCCTTCTATGTTTTGTTTATATAGATATAGAACAAACGTACCTGTCTATGAATTATTTACAAATTATCCTTTAATACATAGATCATGCAAGAAAAATAGACAAAGGGTAAGTGAATGTTTGCTTATTTATTTGTTTATTCGTGTATGTTTTTCAATGCATTTCATCAGCTATTATTTTCTTATTCCTATTTTTAACTTCAGTTGAACGTAGTATGTGATACTTGATTGTCTATTATGCATTCTATACAAATGAACATCATTTTTAATATATTTAAAATGTATAAGTTGCAATAGATTTTACCTTGTTAAGTCCTTCCCACTTTACTTATAATTATAATTTATTCATGCAAAATTCATATAACCAAATACATACCTTCCTTTTGATCATAGTTAAAATACTTTATCGTTATTCTTCCAAGTATTAATGAATAAAGATTAAATGTATCTACCGAAAAATAATTCAATTAATTATGCCAATGATAACGGAAGACTTCTATTTAAACCTTCCATTTTCTATGACCCCCACTGCCTTGACAAAGACTCTTAAGTCTCGAAACGTGTTGGTGTGTGTGATTACAGAGAGGTGTGTGAGGTCCAGACCAGCTTCCGTAGAGGTTTTGCTAATCCTGGTTTTCCATCTTCACTACCTCCAATAGCTTTGGTACGGAGCTCTCCCCTCGGGGGTACTATTTATTTATTTGCTTATTTGTATTGTGTGTTTACTGTTTTTTAAATGAATTTGTTTATTAAATTTGTATTTTGTCATTTTATAAACCCTTTTGAACTTTGTTTTTTAATTTCCACGACGGTGCCCGTGCACCACCTCCACGTGGGTGCAAGCGCACATTACAGTGTATTCCTTCTTGGAGAAGAACCCTCTATTCCAAGAGTTTTCATTGTGCCAGAGATCTTGAGTCCGTGGGAAGGGAAAGAAAGAGAAAAAGACACTACGAGAATCTATACATGTTAATGCACTTTCTGTCCGGAGAAACTTTTGACATTGACTTATAAGTAGCAACTCCAGGGTCCTAAAGAACATCGGTGATTACATCAGCATAAGAGACATCCTTACCTGCTTTTCTGCTGAGGACTGTGAGAGGACATTTATGTCCACATTTATTCTATTCAACTTTTTAAATCAATAGGACTTATTCACGTCATATTCCTTGATTTAAATTTTTTCTGTATATTTATTTGCAAACGTTTTTTTTGCCCTATTTTCTTCACTATTTATTGATCTCTATTGTACACTTTTATAATAGGTTTTTGTTAACAATCGTTGTAGCTTGTTTAGATCTTTACCTTGCCCTAATCTGCACTGTATTTAGTTTAAAGACGTTTATATTTTATATCATTTTTACTGCATCACATTGTCATTTTATGCATTTGCACTTTGGATTATTTCACTAGATATTTTGTTTGGTATAATTGTTTGGTATGATTCTATGACCGAGTATTATTTGTAGGCAGTCTTAACCACTATATTTATTGTTCTTCTAGAGGAGGCACTTTTTATTCGGCCTTTAATTATTTAATCATTGATGCTTTTTAACTATTGGTGTGATTTTCAAGGTTTACTATTTATTGTTATTCATTTATCCACTTTTTATCCTTGAGGAGAATATCTGTATCTTTTTACTTAAGATTTTTTAGTTTAAGGATTTTTTAACAGTGTGCGCCAGCCAAGTTGTTATCTATAAGTTATTGTAGATTCCTTTCCCTATTCTTTTATTTTTGGTACATAGTGGTACGTACCCTCACCACTACGGTAGGCTGCTTGACACTGCGCGCCTGTGTTTATTTGTACTAAAATTTTCTCACAATAGGTTAATATCGATAATTATTTGACATATTGGGCTGGATCCAGACCTTGTTAAGTGCATGAACTTAGTTACACCTGGGCTAAACCATATTCATTTCAGGGGAGTTATATTTCATCTGCTGCAAACAGTATTAGTGTTGAGAGGTGATGTTTCCTATCTCAAGTCTAAATAACAGTGTCATAGTAAAGCTGGTCAGTATCTGCGTGCAGTAAGCAATTTAAAGATATATCCCTGCATGCAAAGTATACAATTAATTTGGCTCCCCCTGAATTCAACATGGTTTAGCCCAGAAGTAACTAAGTTCATTCACTTAACAAGGTCTGGATCTAGCCCATTTTCATTGATGACTTGCAAATAGCTGGGTAATAAAGTTTACCTTTGTGGTATTATTTTACAGTATTATAATCTGCCGCATTTAACTTACTCAAAAGTGTCGAGCTACTTCTCAGTAGTTTATCGGCTAGATTTTTATTTATATTTTTCTTTATTACTGGTCAATAATTTTTACAAGCCGCTAATTTAAAT
>WWET01006996.1:33025-46778 GCA_011038615.1 Limnodynastes dumerilii | reverse complement strand
ACTTCGTACGCTCTTCTGCAGATCATTTCAGGATTTTTAAGTGACACTTTTCTATTTCCTTCACAGGGACAACCTGTACCTAAATTGCAGATGTGTTGGTTAAGCTGGCTGTTTGTTTTTGCCTTGTTATCTGCATTTAGCATTCTAAAAAGAATACTGTTGACTGGATCTGTATTGCATTGACAGATTCCTGGCCTTTCAGACCTACAATCCATGGCAATGTTACAGGTACCTGTAAAGGTATTAGCAACATTAATGTGAATTGTATCAGACATGAGGCTATTCTGTCTTTCTGCTGGATTGTGAAGTGATGTGAGTGATGTGACCTTTTTATATAATCGGCAGCAATGTGACTAGTGTGTTACAATTGCCTTGAACTTTAGTCTTACTAGAATGTTTTCATTCACATTTAAGCAAGGCGTGGTTTCAGCTGCACTATCTGGACGAACTAAAATTATCTGAATGAGGGAGCTGGTCAGAGATAGGAACTGAACAATAAGAAAATATGTTGTTTACTGTCTTATGTCTCTCTGATATGGTGGAAAGCTGTGCCATGATAATCAAGGACACTTATCGAGCTGCCAGTTCTAATAGTTTCCTTGCTGATCTGAAGATGTCATTATAAACTGACCTTGAAACTTGAAAGAGCAATTTAAAGACCACAAAGTACAGAAATAACAAAGTTCTTATTAAGGTTCCTTTCAACTTTTGTTTTATGATATAGATATAGATATATATAGATATATATATATATATATATATATATATATATATATATATTTGTCTAAAAAGTTATATTGGGTTAATAAGTTTAGCATTTGATGTAAGAAGAATTCCACAAATTGAAAGGGCAAAAACGATTTCGCTCCTTACTTATTTGTGCAGGTTATCTGTGCAGGTTGTAGTGTCAATGTTAAAATGCTGAGATGGTTCACTATTGTGCACTCTTCCTGGGGATAAAGTGGGGACAGTGCAGTGGAGAGAGCCGAAACAAAGCAACAGAGAGGATACAAGGTAAGAATTTTTTTTGTTAACCATACATTTTTAACTATTTCAGCAGTAATACATTTGACATTGTGTTAGCTGTATGATTGCTGAATTTGTTATTGTCACCATAGCGACTGAAACTGGACTGTTCAATGCAGCCGAAGCTGTCATTCCAATTTGAAGGAGATAATTAATATTACTAGGTTTTTATATAGCTCTATAATATTACATAATATTACATAGCAATTTACAATGTTAAACAATTGTTTTATAACAAGACTGGGTAATTACAAACAGATTGCTTGAGTAAGAGGGCCCTGTTTCCCATCTATAGAACATTGGCGTTTGATACATAGAGGGAAATTGTGGGTAATGGTAATATGGAAAGATAAAGCGTGCAAGTTTGTGTAAATCATGTAATAAAAAGGGAAATAAAATGGCAGTTTTTGTAAATGAAAGTTAATGTTATGGTCAGTACCACCTACCAGGGAGCCTGGTATTCACTGAAGCCCGTGATGGTGGGGACAGGCTGGATTGCTGATCCTAATGGATTGTGGCCCCTGGCAGTAGATATCATTAACTGGCAGGGAGATACTAACTGCAGAAAGCCCTGAGAAAAAACAAGTAGTAACCCAGACAGTGCGTGAGGCAGAATGCACACGATCAAAGAAGGCGTTAAAGGCCATCCTGGAGTGGCCCCATCCTGAAAGTCTGAAGCCTACTCATCGCTTCTTTGGGTTCGCGAACTACTACCGTCAGTTCATCAGGAATTACTCCCTAGTAGTGACTCCTATCGTGGCACTTACTAAGCAGAGTGCCAAGACCTCAGTCTGGCCTTCAGAGGCAGTACAGGCTTTTGACACCCTCAAGAAGGCTTTTGCATCAGCTCCTATTCTGAACCATCCAGATACCTCCAAGCCTTCCCTTACGGTGCAGGTGTGGTTCTCTCACAACGGAACTCTGCCGGCAAGCTTCTGCCTTGTGGGTTTTTCTCTAGGAAGTTTTCCCCGGTGGAGAAGAACTACAGCATCGGAGACAAAAAGCTATTGGCCATCAGGTGGGCCCTTGAGGAATGGAGGTATCTTCTAGAGGGAGCCCCTCATCTGTGTACACTGACCATAAGAACTTGATATACCTTAAGACAACTCAGTGTCTAAATGACAGACAGGCTCATTGGTCCCTCTTTTTTGCCAAATTCCAGTTGATGTTCACATATTTCCCAGGAGCACAAAACAAGAAGGCAGATGCCCTCTCTCTTGCCTTCTCCCCGTCTGAAGCAGAGGATGAACTGGATGAGAGGCCTATCCTGGACCCAAAATCTATCAATCTCTAGCCTGCCCACTCTAGCCTGAACCCTCCTCCTGGGAAGACTTTTGTGGCAGAAAAGCTGAGATTGAGACTCCTTCAATAGGCTCACTACACCCATTTCTCTGGGCATACCGGAGTCAAGAAAACTTTGAAGTTCCTGTCCCGTTCCTGTTGGTGGCTTTTTCTTCGAAGAGACATGGAGGAATTTGTTTCTTCCTGCTCCATTTGTGCTCAGTCCAAGACTCCTCGAATAAAGCCTGCTGGTCCCCTCATGCCACTCCCAAATCCTGATCTGCCATGGTCCCATATCTCTATGGACTTCATCACAGATCTTCTGTTGTCCAAGGGTTGTAATACCATTTGGGTCGTGGTAGACCGCTTCTCTCGAGCTGCTCACTTCATTCCGTTGAAGGGTTTACCCTCCGCTTCAACATTGGCTCATCTTTTAATCAAAGAGATCTTCCACCTTCATGGTTGTCCCTAAGAAATCATGTCAGACCGTGGCACCCAGTTTATTTCATGTTTCTGGAAAGCTTTCTGCCAGACCATTGGCGTGAAGGTAAATTTCTCTTTGGCATACCATCCCCAATCCAATGGACTCACAGAGCGTACCAACCAAGAGCTCAAGAAGTTTTTGAGAATTTGCATCTCTGCCAATCAAGTTGACTAGGCAGACCTGCTTCCCTGGGCAGAGTTTGCACATAACAATGCTGTTCATGAGTCCTCTTCCTTTTCCCCATTCTTCACAATGTAGGGGCGGCATCCTAAAACTCCAACTTTGAAGGACGTTCCACCTTAGAGTGTTCCTGCTGTTGGCAAAACCTAGATCTGGCCTCTCAGCCAATGAAAAAAGCAGCCAACAAAGGGAGAAGGTCTACACCTCCATATTCTCCTGGGGACAAAGTTTGGCTCTCTACTCGTCACCTTCGTGTTAAGGTCCGCACCATGAAACTAGAACCTCATTTCATTGGTCCCTTTAAGATGTTGGAAGTAAATTAATCTAATGGCTGTCAGACTTGAGCTGACCCCAGAATTCCCCAATGTGTTCCATTTATCCCTCCTAAAGCCTCTGGTGATCAACCGCTTCACTACTGTCCATAAGCCTCCAGCACCCATGCAGGATCAGACTGAATATGAGGTCAGCCATATTTTGGATTCTTGTAAAGAGGTTCCTTGCAATATCTTGTTCACTGGAAGGGATATGGTCCTGAAGAACGCTCCTGGGTCAAAGCCTCTGATCTTCACGGTTCTCAGCTTATTAAAACCTTCCATCGGAAGTTCCCCTCCAAACCTCATTAGGGTATCCAGAGTCCACCCTTTAGAGGGGGGATACTATCACAATTCCTTCTGTTCCCTGTTCTCTGCACATTTTCCTTAGTTTACATTCTGCCTGTCACATGATTTCCTTAGTTCAGCACTTTCTGGTTTTCACCTGCTGCAGGCTTACCTCTCAGGTGTTGCTGATTGCCTTGCCTGATTCCCTCTCCACCTGGCCTATTTAAGTCTCTCTCAGACTGCATTTTCCTGTCAGAGCATCAGCTTTCCTGTCTGCTTATTTGTGTCTGTAAGTTCTCTCGTGCTCTGGCTCTATGGTTCCTGCTTGTGTTAAACCAACTGGTTCCTGGTTCTCTCAGAGTCCTGCTCCTGTTCCGGTATCTCTGGTGCCAGCAAGGCTCCAGCCTTATCATTGCTTCCAGCCACAGTAGTATTGTCTCCATTAACTGCAACTACTACCCCTGCTCTCCTTGGATCTTGCCTCACCGTTTCAGTGTTTGTGTACTTGTCCAGAGGGCCACAACCTGCCCCTGGACTGCAGCCAAGTCCATCCCCACCATCAGGGGCTCTGGTGAATACCTGGCTTGGGGTTAGACTCTGCGCCTCTGGTCCAGCGTTGTCTGTTTCCAGATCGGCGCTGAGCTCCGTGAGTGACACAAACTGACACTATAATCAGCAGCATGTGCAAGGTTGGGGCTGCTATCCTGCCATTGGCTAGTGACCCTCACACCCTCTGTGTGCATCTGCAGGAGCTAGATAGTGGAATCGCATACCAGAGGAACGTGATGCCAGAAGAAGGTAAGCACTACATGCCATTGCGGGCAGCACGACAGCATGTAAAAGTTAAATAGGCTGATTAATTTGGTAAGCTTGCCTGAAGAGGTGAGTTTATAGGTTTTCTTGAAGGTTTGGAGAGCAGAGGATAGGATAGGCAAAGAGGGTAATTCCAAGGAGTGACTGCAGCCTTTAAAAAGTAATGTAATCAGGAAAAAAAAAATGTATTAAGTGTAGAACAGAGTGGCAGGTCCTGCGAAGAGTTTGTAGAATTTACTTTATGACAAGTGAAGATATGTATGTAGGTGCAGGTTTTTTTTTATGTTTTTATATGTTTAAAAAATTATTTTTCATTCAGTTCTGTAAAATACAGACAACCAATGTAGAGACTGACAAAATAGACCAACTATAGAAGACTATTTTGCAAGGAAAATTAGTCAGTCACATTGGTTGCAATATAGGGCTGTATTCACACCTAAGAAGCTTCTTAGGTGGGTAGATTTCCAAAATGTTAGGTACGTAGATTGCCTCTTTAAAGACCACATGGAGTAGTTTAGTTAGAAAGAGGTGGCCCAATGCCGCCTGAGGGAGTGTATGGTTAAAATTTGGAGGGGGAGGGATTTAGATTAGCCAGGGAGGGTGGGAAGAGGCATTGTCATGGTAAGATAAGGTAGCCCTATGGCACTCTTAAGTGCCATAAGGTAAATGAAAACGGGAGGCAGGGTTAGGGGCTGCACCAGTGAGTTAGATGCGGTTTGGTCCACACCTAACACAATCTTAGGTGTGAATACGGCCCATAGACTGTAGGGAGGTCATTTCGGTTAGGAAAGTCCATCAAGGAAGGTCTTACAATAATATTTGAAGTTTTTTCTGTAACGTGTATATTCTGGAAAAAAACTAACGCATGTAACTGGCTTTAGTTACAGATTGTATATGGGGTATAAAGGACAGAATCAAGGATAACACTTAGGCATTGAGTTTGATGAATAGAGAATGTTGCAGTGTTGTCAACAGAAATAGAGAGATCAAGTGGGTAAATTCTTTTGATAGGTAAAAATATTATCAGCTCTGTCATTGAAATATTGATTTTGAGATGGCAGGACATCCAAATTGAAATGGTAGAAAGAAATCCAATTACACAAACCAGGACAGCAGTGTAAGAACAGGGTGGATATGTAAATCTGCATAGCTATGATACTGAAATACAAATTATTTTATTTATTTGTCCAAGGGAAGTGGTATAAAGAGCATGCAGAATGCATGTCAGTTTTTTCTTTATTATCTCCGGATCCAGTTGCTAGTCTACTGCCTGTACATAGCATCAGGACTGCATTCAGTTCAGCAATGTTGGGGACTTGTTGTATAAACGGTGGGTGGGGGAATCCATGCTAATCCTACAGAAAGAACTTGGCTCATTTTTGGTAATTTTACATGGGAAAAGTGCGTAAGATTAAAGGTAGGGTACAGAAGGTCCATGCATGTGAGGGGAGTGTACTATCCTCACAGTCACATATTATAGGATCATACACACGGATGTGTGATCAGACTTAATCCAGGATCTGGTCCAAAGAGAGTAGTCTTTGAAAAAATATTTTGCAATATGGCAGCAGCGTGTAATATTATCATTGTACTGTTGCAAAGTACTCCGGTCCATGTTTCCCCTGCAGCATTCCTTCTAGCTAGGGATCCTAGCAGATTACCTTGAAGCTAGGATGCCCAAGCTGAGGATTTGGCTGTGTGTGTTCATCAGCCAATGGGGATGTGGCTCTCCCATTAAATAGCTGTCAGCTGATAGCCTCCTTGCCAGTCATAGCTTCTAGTTTCTAGTTCTCTAGTGTTCCTGTCCGTGCTCATGTTTTGTGCTCATTCTGATCCAGCATTCCTTTCGGTTTGTCTGCCTGCTGTGTTCTTTACTCCTCCTGTGATTTTGAGTGCCCTGGTCTTGCTTCCTTCTGTGTCTCTTCCACTGTGGCCCTGTCTTCCTTCCCGGTGGCAGTCCCCGCATAGAAGGATGGTATCTAGAAATAGGGACAGCCAAAAGTTCCTCCTTGGCTGTCCCTATTTTGAATACCGATCCATTTTAGAATTTTTTTTTCATTCATTTTCAGATAACTGCTGCCGCAGAATACGACGCTGCACCGGACCACCGGAAAGGTGAGTAACCACTCCAGGGTTACACTGTTAGGGTCAGGCTGCGGGGAATTGTGGGTTAGGGTTAGGGTCAGGCTGCGGGGAAGGGAGGGTTAGGGTAATAGAAAGGGAGGGTTATGGTCAAAATTAGGGGAAGGGTTAAGGTTAGTTTTAATACTTACCTTTCGGAGCACCATGTTCGGGGCATAAGCAATCGATATCCCAACCAGTTCGAAACTGTCTGGGAGAAAACAATCTAAATAGAGCCGTTCTTACTGGGGACCCACACCCTTTCCTTCCTTGCCCCCATTGTCTGATTACCTTCCATATGAGTGAGTTCTGCAGATTGTTGTGTGCTTGCCCTTGTATACTCCAGTCCTGTACTGGTTAATCACCTGTGCTACTCCATCTGCATTTTTCTGTTTATACTCAAGTCCTGTTAGAAGTTAGACTCCGTGCCCTGGTGTACCCTTTTTGTAACAACGGCCCAGATCGAGACGCACACGTAGCGGGGAGTGCAAGCCCCTGCACTTCTTGCAGACAGTAGTAAATCTGGACGCTTACGTGTCCAGATTCCTACCTTAAGATTGTACGACTAGGTCTGCGGCTGTACGGCAACAGACCTAGTCATAGCAGGGCTTTTCCACCCCCGACCCATCATCTACATGGCTGTCCTCGTCTATCTCACAAGAATACGACCATCGTAAGTGATGGGTCTGCCCCTTATGCATTTTTACAGACGTACGTGACAAAGTTACGTACGTCTATGAGTATGCACACGGAACATCTGGCGCGCATGCGCAGATGTTCCATGACAGGGGACTTCCACAAATGACTTGCATAAGTCCCCTGTTGGCCGTAGGTCTGGATCTGGGCCAATATGTATATATTTGATACAGTGAGTTTATAATGTTATTCAATGTAAACTATATGTCTAGAAAGTGTTTAAATCAAATAACAGTACAGTCTCAAATCATTTATAAGAACAGTATGGTTATATCTTTTAATACATATATGAACTTAATAATGTTTTTAAATATGTCACTTTTTTGTTGTTAAAATAATTAATATGAATAACACTATTACTACATGATATTTTCTAGGATGCAATGTGTATTTTATGGGGGTCACTAGGTTGCAGTGTGTATTGTATGGCAGGCACTAGGGCACAGTGTGTCACTAGCATAAATATTCGTCTGAAAATCAAAATAATTTATTATTATTTTTAGTCAATGATGTTTGTACTTTAATTTTGAGGTAGGAAAGAACAGATCTTTTAAAGTGTGTGTGTGTGTGTGTGTGTGTGTGTGTGTGTGGTGGTTTGAGGGTCAATTTTCTCATTTACCGAGGGAATAAAAAGCTAGTTACAGCCCTGTTATTAAGTTGCACTCACCCCAATGAAATATAGGTTAACATTCATAGACAACTTTGTAAGCTGAATCAGAACTAAAAGTCAGGAGACTTGTCTTATCAATGTTTCCCATTGTCACACTGCTTAATTATACTTAGGCCATAAATGCTGGATGACATTTCAGGTGATTGAGAAGTTTGCATTTCTTTTCAACTCAAGGTCTTGTGGTTTATTACCTAGTGGTTAACACTAACCTTGTGATTTTCTTACATATATTTTTCGTTTTTTGTGACATCAATCATGTGTCATTTTATAAGCTCTATAGTAACACATAAGGTATAAAATAAGAATGATTTTGCGTGTAATAACTGAGGGTGGAGAGCCTAAACTAACAGTGTTTGATTTTATTTTATCTTCTTAGGACATTTAATCTGAATGTGCTTCTACTACTTTAATTACAAATCTAGTGAGAAGATTAGGGAAATGTACTGTTTTAAGTGGTTCAAAATTAGTCTTTCAAATTCAGTGTAGACAATAACTGGTCCTTGGTTCAGAGCATAGGCATATCTATAATGGGTGCAGGGTGTGCAGTGCACACGGGCCCCTCAGAACAGGGGGCCCTTTGGTATTCATCCTGCACCCATGGTTGGTAGGGGAGGGGGGCAATTCGGCATCTATTTCTTCCCTCTAAGATCTTCCGGAGGGAAGAAATAGATGCCAAATTAGCCCCCCTTTCCCTGCGGTGGGACTGTCCCCAATTGCGGAATGAAAAAGGGGCGGGACTTTCAGCGCCGTTAGGCTCTGCCTCATTTGAGATCCGCAAATCGGGACAGTCCTGTCTCAGGTAAGGAGAGGGGCATGTACAAATCCTGCACAAGGACCCCCTCACTTCTTAAAACGCCCCTGGTTCAGAGCATAGAATAATTGCACCTGGAGCAAGTGAATTCTGCAGCACCCCCCAAGCCATAGGCGTATCTATAATGGGTGCAGGGTGTGCAGTGTACATGGGCCCCTCAGAACAGGGGGCCCTGTGGCATGCATCCTGCACCCTGGGTTGGCAGGGGAAGGGGGGCTATTCCGCGTCTATTTCTTCCCTCAAAGTTCTTCCAGAGAGAGAGAAGAAATAGATACCAAATTAGCCCCCCTTCCCCTGTGGTGGGACTGCCCCGATTTGCGGGTCAAAAAGGGGTGGGGCTTAATGGCACTGTAAGCCCTGCCCCCTTATTACCCACGAATCGTGACAGTCCTGTCTCAGGTAAGGGAAGGGGAGCCCATGTGCAAATGTGCACAGGGACCCCCTCACTTCTTAAAACGCCCCTGCCCCAACCCCGTCCTCCCGTAGTGTAGTGAGCCAGGGAGCAGGGTGTCCATGTTCAGGTCTAGATTGTAATCACACAATTCCTTTAACGTATATTAACTATGTTCCTCGACCCTCCTCCCTTTTTTTCCCCTCAATTATCCTCTCAAATTGCAGTGTTGAGTGCGGATTGTCATAATAGTATGTGCATTTGTTATGTGCAGAACAGTGCAATAAAATGCAGAGATACTCTACACCATCAGGCATACGTTCACATTTGCATCACTTTCTTTAAGTATAAATTTGTAGACATTGTAATGAAAGTTGCACACACTCTAGTGAGAGATTTAGTGTTGGTGATATCATATTTCCTATAAAAGGGGGCCCCTAGCGACAGACTGGTCATTAGGAGTGGGGACACCGAGGAGGAAGAAGGGGTGCGTCATCGAAAGGGCCAGAAGAGGCCGAAGACCAGATGCCAGCGCTGGAGAAACAACTTCAAGTAAGCTGACAAACTCTCCCAGCAACTTGGAAAGAAGATCTGCAGAAGAAGATGAAAATACTAGCAAGTCATCCCAAGACAGATGACTGCTAAATAGTGTGTCGTAACATTTATTTATTATTTTTTTACACATTTTTACACTAACATACACATTAGGGTACATTTTTTTATGGTGGCTATCAGTATTTTCTAGCGACACACTAAGGGACATGTTTGACACATTTTATTCAGGATTTCACATGTAGTGTTAGGTCAGGTAATATAGAAGTTTATTGGGGTACATTTTTACTTTTTTAAGGGACACAACACATTTGCTTACACACTTATCACTTATCAGGCTGCTGCTTACACTACTATAAGGATTACCATTGCCACAAACACATGGCCATGCTTTTCCTTATAGTAGTATATGCGTCGGCAGGATAAGTGATAGAGAAATGCTTCAAGTGCTTTTTACTTAGTGAAAAACACATGTCAACTATGTTGACATGTGTTTTTCTATTAAAGTGTGAGGCCCTTTCTAGGAAAGCGCTGCACACGGGAGGCGATTTTTTTTTTTCTGCCCTCACAGATCGCACTATAGGCGATTTAGTCAAATCGCCTTTAGTGAATGAACCGTTTTGTATAGGTTACATTAGAAAAATCAGTACAGGGAGGGTAGAGCGATGATGGTCGATTTGTTGGTGAGAAAGCCCAAAGTCCCGGGACTAAATACCACGATGGTGAAAAAACAGCTAAAGTCCCGGGACTTTGGGTGATTTTGCCAACATCGGCCTTATTAAATGAGGCCCTAAGAGTCCAATTATAAGCTCTAACATGAGGTAAATGTTAAAAGTAAGGGAGGCAAGTAGACAATAAGGTGCTTGGGAACTTCATAGCATTAAAAATATGATTTTAAAGGACTTTGCATCAGATGCTTGTGTTAGTTTTAATATAACAAATATATGCTTAAGATTTCCCACAGATATTGATCACTAATATGAAAATTAACAATGTTGTTTTTCAGTCCTTCTTAAATTACATGCCCCCCACCCCACCCTTACACTGGCCCCATTTTCCATGGGGCCAATGTGTAAAATGTAAGGTAAGGTCCTGCTTTTGGAAATCCATATGTGCGGGGGGGGGGGAATTGGCCCCCTCTGGCCAGATCCTTAGGATCGCACGGCTATCCGCTCTTTGCATTTCATACACTTTACTGATATATGTGAAGCGTAAAAGAATATTGATATAAATTAAACTACAGATGCAGTTGTAAATATACAGATGCAGATTTTCAAATACGTTTGAACATTCTAAAGCTCTGATTTGTATAGCCTTCAGTACACTGATTATGGTTACAGGGTGACATAAACTGATGCTGATATAATCTCATTATTACCCCTAGTATTCAATTTGTGGATACTGAACTCATGGAAAGTTGACCTCAGGCTTCTGTAATACTGATATTTATGAGTTGTAAGTTGTCCTTGTACTTGACAAAACTGAACAACTTTTATTACTATTTACCATATGGTGCCAGCCTGACACATAGTCACAGGGAACAACAAGAAGATAATAATGTCTATGCTGAGCTCCTTATCACAATTGGGATATGTAACAGCTGTCACAGTAAACAATAAAGATACATTATCAAAACTTGCGCAGCAAATAAAGGATAATAAAACTGAATCATTGTTTATTAATATTGCAATATGCTGGCACACAACTCACCCAGTGGCAGAGTACAGGTATAAATGCCAGTTTTTAAATAAATAAACATAAATAAACCTCTTGGATACAAGTTATTATAAGCAATGCTATTTTAGTAGAAAAAGATGTTTTGGAACGTCAGTGGGGACATGGGGTTGACTGAAGGCAGCAAAGGAGGTGTTTGTAGGTGGGGCAAATGGTGCTCAGTAATGAGGTATTCATAATTGCCTACAATACTGTCTACCCCACTTATGTGTTTGAATTGAGGGGGTATATGGGGGTATGCCATACCATCACTTCTCCCATTGATTTAATAGAAAAGCTATAAATCTCCATTCACTTATATTATTTCTATATTTTCATACCCCCACTTAAAAAATTTTCATACTGCCACATTTAAATTTCCACTTCAACCACTGCCCCACCTCTGACAATGAAAGCCAGATATTGAGCTTGATCCAGACTTAAGTGCTTGAAATAAGTTACTTCTGGTCTAAACCATGTTGATTGCAGGGGGAGTCAAGTTACTTACATTCTTTGCATGTTTACTGCACACAGATACTGACCAGCTTTACTATTACACTGTTATTTAGACTTGGGATAGGAAACATCACCTCTCAACTCTAATACTGTTTGCAACAGATGAAATATGACTCCCCTGCAATCAACATGGTTTAGCCCAGGAGTAACTAATTTCAAGCACTTACTTAAGTCTGGATCCAAAGAGAAAAAGAAACACACCGCGCTGGGGCAGAGGATAGTTGGGTCAAAATAACTAACAGAGCAAGTGGTTAGAAAAAAACACTTTAATTAAGCACAACATACATAGTATTAAAAATACATAATGTAAAATATATAATGTAAAAAGAGGGGCAAAACTCACACTGGAAATTGGCAAAACCCTAACAACACAGCCCGCAGGGAAGCCACGTGTGACTCAAGTGGCCTGAACGGTAAGTAACAAAGTTACCACTGTGGAGCAGGGATATTGTAACTTAAAAGCACAACTTTACTCGATGCAAGATGATGTTATTTGCTACAAAGTAGCCAAAAGAAACTTGCAGAGGGATGGTAACAGAACGTAGCTTGTAAGGAAAACGTGATGGTATGTGGAGACTGAGCGATGGGAATGAGGACACAACAGTCAGAGCCCAGAATATAACCGCAATTCAATAGATGGTATGGCAACGGCCACTGAGATAAGTGAAAACAGAAGCAGTAAATATGATGTTACTATACCAGCCGGAGCTCCAAGTTGTAAGCGTGTGGTCCGCTCAACGCTGCCAGGCGTCCCCGGAACGGAGCACAGTGCACATGCACTGATTTGGCCACAGCTGTAGATTAACTGTTTGTGAAGCTGCCGTGTGTCTCTTCGGCTGTAGAGAAGGAGTATTAGCTCACTCCACAGTAATAGGCAGATGGTATACAAAGTCCAAGTGTCCGTCTCGCCCCACAGGAATAGGAATAAAAAACTGTATGCACAGTCCGTTAATGCGACGCGTTTCGTCCCAGGTTTGGGACTTTTTCAAGCATGTGAGTTTAAGTCTGGATCCAGCCCATTATCTTCAGTGTGAGGATTTTCTGAAAGTAAAAAGGCCCATTATTTTGCCATCCCATTGCAGTAGCACCCTTAGACATATGTCTCACAGTCAGACCTACAAAATGTATATTCTTCTTTAGGTTTTCTTCTAGGATTTTTTTCATAAGTAAGGGCCCACACTTAAAAATCTGCCGCTTCTTAGGTTAGTATATTTAAGTAAATGACTACTGCACATACTGACTACGCAAACTACATAGCGTTTAGGTACAAAGCTTAACTACGTGCGGTCTTAAAAGTCTGCATATAGTTTTTCAAATATAAGGAGGTTTGCCAGTGCAGCCTCCAGGGAACTTAGGAAAAATTAGGGGGGGCATAGCAATGTATGTGTGTATTATCCCTACTTAGGAGGGAAAATACGTACAGGAACTTAGGGTTGTCTATGGCCCTCATAAGTGCCATTAGGTCATCTTCTTTGGGAGCTCCGGACTGAAGATATTTTTCAAAGTCTTCCCCTGGTGCATAAGTATTAACCAATCAGGAAATAGCTGATGTCATTGTGCTACTCCCTCATTGGCTTCTGCTGCTATGCTCCGCCCCCACTCCCTTTCAGTTAATCTCGGGACAGCTCTGCTCAGCCTGCTGACAGGTAAGTGTGTGATTGTTACACATGTATGTTATGTGTGTGTGAGTGTAATGCATGTATGTAAGTTATGTGTGTGAATGTAATGCATGCATGTGTGTTATGTCAGTATAATGTATGCATGTGTTGTGTGTGCGTGTGTGTGTAGTGCATGCATGCATGCAGATATGTTATATGTGTGCAGTGCATTCATGTAAGTTTTGTCTGTGTGTGGTATACAAGATGTGTGTGAAGCTATATACCTATGTATAGATCACTAT
>WWET01006996.1:6441-25503 GCA_011038615.1 Limnodynastes dumerilii | reverse complement strand
ATCCCCATCATGTTTCCTGACTTCCCAGTATTCCCATCATGTGTCCAGCTCCCCCCAGTATTTCCATCATGTTTCCAGCTCCCCTCCAGTATTCCCATCATGTGTCCAGCTCCCCCCCAGTATTCTCATCATGTGTCCAGCTCCCCCCAGTATTTATTTAATGTGTCCAGCTCCCCCCCAGTGTGTCCGGTCACACACTGAGGTTTAGCAGAGCACAACCACAGTATAGCAGTGTCTCCTGCCCCTTATTATCCCCCATTATATGTCTCCAGCACCCTAGTATTACCCATAATTGTCTAGATCCAGAACAACGCTTGTGAGCGAATTTACGTGTGGCGGACACGTAAAATCGCGTTTTGGTAAGTACTGGGCATGCGCACCGTAGAAAATACGCTCCGTAACATAGCGTAAATATGAACGTATGGGCCATTCATTTATGTGTAAATCCTTACGTGTGGGTGTGCCAATTTCACGTGACTCAAAAATACGTCTGAAATACGCTATTTTGGGGGGGGGTTTGTACTTAAAGTGTACAGTATGGGCGTGCTTAGCTGCGTAAATACGTGTTGCTCATACGTACGCGAGCGGATGACATCGGTTACGTGGGCAAAAGTTAAGGTAAGGTTTGGAAAGCGGATTTCGGACAAAATACGTACATTTAAGGGGTGTGCCAAGGGGAGTGTATAGAAGGTACGCACGCGTAAATACGCTACGCGAGTAAACGTATTGCAAGCTGATCCGAGCTCCGACAGTAGTCATTTTGTCATTGCCGCCCATCATGTCTCCAGACTGCCAATAACCCCATCATATGTCTCCAGCCCCCAGTATCCCCATCATATGTCTCCAGACCTCCAGTAACCCCCATTATGTGTCTCCACCTCCGCAGTATCCCCATCATGTATCCTGTCTTCCCAGTATTCCTATCATGTGTTTAGCTCCCCCCAGTATTCATATCATGTGTCCAGCTCCCCCCAGTATTCATATCATGTGTCCAGCTCCCTCACTATCCACATCATGTGTCCAGCTCCCCCCAGTATTCCCATCATGTGTCCAGCTCTCCTCTAGTATTCCCATCATGTGTCAAGCTCCCCCCAGTATTCCCATCATGTGTCCAGCTCCCCCCAGTATTCTCATCATGTGTCCAGCTCCCCCCAGTATTTATTTCATGTGTCCAGCTCCCCCCAGTGTGTCCGGTCACACACTGAGGTTTAGCAGAGCACAACCACAGTATAGCCATCATGTGTCCAGCTCCCCCAGTATTCCCATCATGTGTCCAACTCCCCCCTATTATTCCCATCATGTGTCCAGCTCCCCCAGTATTTATTTCATGTGTACAGCTCTCCCCAGTATTCCTCTTACTTACCTTTGCTGCTTCCCTCGCTCCTTCCTCCGCGCTTCTTTTTCCAACACCGAATGTCAAAACCCTGCAAGATCCGACGCAGGATTTTGAAGTTCAGCCTCGGTGATGTCATCCGAGGCGCGCGCGCGGAGATCTGAGCTGTGCTCGGATCCCCAAATTCGGATGGGCGCACTTCTCTACATATAATAATGCTCTTTACTGCTTATTTGTGCCCAAATTAACTACATAGAAACAGACAGCAAATAAGAGCCACATGGCCCATCCAATCTGCCCAGTTGTTTATTTAAAACTATACTGACTGTAGACCCTATTTACCCTCAATTTAGTTTTAGATTTAAGCTATCCTTAAATTTATCCCAAACATGTTTAAACTGTTCTACTGTGTTAGCCTCAACCACCTCATATGGAAGGCTATTCCACTTATCTTACATCCTATTTCCTCTGAATCTACCACCCTAGAGTTTATATTCATGCCCTCATGTTCTATTACACCTCTTCCTTTGAAAAATGTCATCATCCTCTAGCTGGTCACAACCCTTTATATATTTGAAAACTGCTATCATATCCCCCCTCTCCCTTCTCTGCTCTTGCAGCTATGATTATATACCTTGCATGTATTACACGCATTGGAAACCCCCCTTTCAAAATCCTGCGTTTGCCACTGGAGGTCGTTCCAATGATTTATAAAGGGGCATCACTACTTCTCTCTTTCTGCTACTGATTCCTCTCCCTATACAACCAAGCATTTGAATTGCCTTTCTCATTACTTTGTTAAATTGCTTGGCTACCTTTAAGTCACATGAAATAATGACTCCTAGATCCCTTTCCTCCTCTGTGTTTTCCAACGTAGTGCTCAAAATTATATATTGATCTTTTAGGTTTTTGTGCCCCAAGTGCATGATTTTGCATTTTTTGGCATTAAACTGCAGTTGCCACACTTTCAACCATTACTCCAGTATACCTATATCATCCCTCATTTTGTAAACCCTTCCTTCAATTTTTGTAAATGGTGAGTACTAATGGACCCCTTCTATCAAGGACCCATGGACACTGCTTACACTGCACCCATTATAGAAACTCTTTTTTACGAATGATCCCTTTAAGGAAGTCTTGGGTTTGATGGAATAATGCTAAAGGAAAGTTTCAACCTAATACATAACTGTAAACATGAGCAGTAGAACTGGATATTCAGATATGTACTGGAGGGGTCTGGTATATAAAGTTGATACGCCAAAATGTTGACAGTTGAGTGTTATGTTAGTATTTGTAAACTTAATTTAATGGAAGTGGCTTGTAAAAAAAAAATTGATAATGTACTGTATATGTAACTCTAAGCTAATAGTCAACTGTCAACATGTTGACTGTTAACATAACAATCGGCAACTTGACCATTGTCAGTTGTGTTAATACCCAGAGCAGAGTAGTTTCAGTTCTCTGCTGGTTATAGCTTGTTCTCACGTCTCCAGCTCTATTATTTCAGTGCTACTTTTTCCTGGGTTTGGCTTTACCAGTACCATGGTCTGTTTTGCAATAGACCTTTATGCAGCAGTTGAATGGCGAAAGCCAACAATTGGCAGCAGTCTCCAGTTTAGACAGAGGCAGTGCTACAACTCGTGGAGTCGATAAGATTTCTATGCCAACAGGTAACCACTTGAATCTTAGCCCTACCCTTAACCCTCCACTCATCCTAACCCTTTGTCTCCCACAGCCTAACCCTAACATTTCCCTTCACCCCTAACCTTCCTCCTCCTGAGCCCTAACCCTAACTATCCATGTCCTGCAGCCTAACACTAACCTTCCCCTTAGGCCCTTACCCTCCCTTCTTGAAGCCTAACACTAACCGTCCCTTCTACAGGCCTAACCCAGATCTGGGCCTGCCACAGCCCACTGTTATTGGGAACAGGTCCAAATAAGTAACTTTTCCAAATAGCAATTTTCTGTGTCTGAGCATTTCAGCAATGATACAAGCTGCCATTCATCTGGCTGTTGTATCATTGTCATAATAGGGCTGGCAAGATTGGCAACTGCATTCTGTTTTCCCTGCCATGCCACATTTGTTTTGCCTGCTTTGTTCTGCTTCTTATTGTGTTCTACTGGTCAGTCCATGTCTTGTTACTCACTTCTCCATCTCCCCTTGTCCTTATCTGCCCTATCCATTCTGCATCTTCCTTGTTCCTCTATCTTTACCTGTTTGTATGGTTCCTTGTGAGCCTCTTTTCATGGGTCTGCATTTTTCTCTCATTGCTTAGTATTGTCCTTTGCTCCATTTCCAAGATAAATGAAATGATTCCCCACTAGGGTAAGTTTGCAAGGTCTTGTGACACTTATTTCTCTTGCAATATAAAGGAAAAAAACATGACCACTCCAATACAGGAGAAGTCACGTTAGACGAATGTCACTTGGGAGCGCACACTGAACAGTATCAACAAATGAGGGATGCCAGATTAATAAAATACATTTTTAATTATAACTTATAAAAAAAATGAGTTCATCTTATGGCAGTGCAACCACAAGACTCACATACAGATAATTGCTAAAACAGCAGCATTTTACACACCACACACATAGACAGTATCTAGGCGAATAAAAACAGAGTAATGAAACCACTCTCCTAATCTAATAGCCGTAGAAAATCTATCCCTGACAACAAATTGTCTAATATCCTCACGGCTATGCTTCGCCTTTTCCAGGTCCATAACTGCCCCTCTCCTATAGCTAAAATCTAATGATACGGGGAGACTTGATAATATACTGTAAATGTTACAACAATTAATTAAACAGAAAAAGTCTGGGATAGATTAAACTATAAGTAACATACAGTATATATATCGGATTAAACTGTAGACAGGGATAGACAGCTTGAAGCTGCAGACAAAACAGGTATTACAGGCATATCATTATAATAGCAACTGATGAAATACATTTACATGCAATCCAAAATTGAGCAGCACCTGTTTATGTTTGTCAATAGGTAGTTCTTTGAACACCATAAGCCTTGACTATACCTCTTTGATATACCTTGTTGCTGTCCTTTTTTTGTCCCAGTTTCCCTCCCCTTCACTAATATCTCATTTCTCTTGCTAGGACTGACAATTCTGACAGGAAGGTTCTGCCGAGATTGACTGGAGGCTCTTGCAGCTAAAGGGCTATATTGGCCTTGATTGGCTGGACCTTCTGTCAATTTCTTCAGGTACAAGCAATAGCTTGAGCATGCATAAAATATATTTTAGGCATGACAAAATATAAAATGATTGCAAAATTAGTTGATACAAGCTTTTTTTACTGTTATCACAATTAGGCAAAAAAATACTGGCTATATCACCTAATAATTGGATGATCAGACCTATAATCGCTCTTGTGTCTGGCCAGCTTTAGTACTTGGGAATTACCACCTGGGGCTGCGCTTGCCAGGAGTCTGCAGTCAAGACTCTACCCACCATTAGGGGCTACAGTGAACACCTGGGTTTCTGTTAAATGCCATGCCTGGGTGTGTGGTTTGCCATAACAGAACAGAGAACTGAACACAGGCAAGTCCAGGAACTAGATGCAAGTTGACATAGGATGAATAATTAATTAAGGCAGTTTTCTTTCCAATCAGTCTTCAACTTTTGGATAGATAAAGCAAGGGTTGCATGCTGCTCATTCTTGTTATTATTGGTGGGAATTCCTTCTGTCTGACCAGCTTCTCACATACTCCACTGGGAGATATCAAAATGTACAGTATTTGCTCAAATGAAGTTGCCATTAGATCCAGTATGTATTTGTGTCATGAGTGAACCATGAGCTTTAATTCCCAAAAGGATAAATACTATTTATAGGTTTTATTTAACTAAAATGAAATAAAGTATTAGTTAAGGCATAAAGAACCTGACACATAGGATGAATCTAGTGTACAGAATTATAAGCATTTGTTCCAAAAAACTGTTCATCCATGTGTCTTGCTGCCGCAGCACATAAGCATCTTGGTATAAAACACTGTACAGAAATCAAAAGAAATTGAAATTTCTTTGCATTTAAAAATAGTAACATAATACGGAAAACCCTATGAATCAGTGAGAGCAAGACATCACATTGGTAGGCTGAACACGGTCCAAAAGGTGAGTTTCCCCCAACCCGCTCTCTAACCCAAACCTTAAGTCTCTCACCCACAGCATAATCCTAAATCCCTCCCGCAGCCTAACTCTAAGTCCCCGGCAGCGGCGCACCCATTCATAAAAATTATTATTCTGAGAGGGCCGGCATTCCAAATAGGGACAGATGAAAAACAGCTTTCAGCTGTCCCTAATTCACAATGCGAGCCTTCGCAGCGGGGACAAGCAACGTGAGTTTTAGTGACTGAGTTTTAGTTAGTTGATAGACACTGATAAAATTGGTTCTTTCCATTAAAGGATAATTCATCTTTACAAACCAATCTAACACTTACAGAAGAGATATGTGCTGGGATTCCTGGGCTTAATTGATATTTAAAGCCATGATGATCAATGGGCAAGATATTTTTAAGTCAACTTATGATGATTTTTGAAAGAATTGATAGGAATCCAGGTGGTACATATATTCCCATATATCCAAGTTAAACATTTCACAAGTGTACTTGTTGACACTGATTTTCAACTTCTCATTCACTAAATTCCTCCTTAATTGAGATAAAGATAACCATGCTTAATATATATAGTGATTTGCTTTACTGGAAGTCATCCATCAGTTGTTTAAATGGCTTGATTTCTATTTTCAGTGGGCAACATTACCTTAGCTGCTTTGAACCAATAAGTAGTAGTCTTACATAGGCATGATAAAACCGTGCAGTGTTTGGTGCTACATGTAAAATCAGCCAGTATTTACTGAAACACAAAAGAGCGTCATAGATCTTTCTTCATTCCAATTTTTCTATCAGCCCTGCTCCTTCCTTTGTCATTAACATTAAAACAATCACACTTCATTGCAAAGAAAAGAAATCAATAATATAAAAAACATTTCCTCAAATCTCAGTACCAAATTAAGATTTGGGACTTCAGGACCTGATTCACAGTTAAGAAGGAACAGATTCGCAATTTTACGTACCTAAGTTGCAAGACAACTTCCTTGACACGCCCTCATTTTTATGGTTCTTAACCGACTTAGGAAGGCCATAGGCAGCCTTATCTTGCCGTGTATATGTCTCTTTTTAAGTTGCTAAAGTACGCACGTACTTAGTAAACTGTCTGCCCCATTTAATTGCCTGACCCCATTTCTAAATCCAATGTGGATAGTGTAAATAAGGGTACTACGCATGTGCAGTTTAATTGTTCATAAAAATACGCACCAAATTAGCAGCAGCTACATAACTGTGAATCAGGTCGTTAGTGTTTAATGAAATGAGACAGTATAATTGTAGAGTAATAACCCAATTGTGAAAAAACAAATAATGGTCAACTCTAACCAGTAGAAAAAGGGTCCTGTCAGAGCAATGATAGTCAGGAGAGAAGCATATTTGTGTACCACATCTAGTATAAGATGACAAAGTCATATGTTACAGCAGAATCACTAGTCTAATTGTAAACACATCAGACGGGTAGTCAACTTATTTTTTCAACCTGTAATAACCCCAGATAGTAGATTGTCATTGACATGGTATGTTTTATTTCTTTGATATCAGATAAGAAACAGGCTTCTGAGGTTATATGATTCTAAATTAGACTTAATGTTTAAAGGAGACAAGTTATTCAGAGAACATAACCACATTGCTGTAACCTAACAGGATTTTCAGAAATCACAATAATATATCACTTACAAAAGCTGGATTAGGTATCCAGATCTCCTTTCTGGGAGGAATATTCTTCACCCTTGCAAAGACATCTGTTCACAATTGAGATGCACTTAAACTTAATTTTATTTGTGAGGGGTTTAACCAATATGGTCCAATCTGGTTTAAGCTTGTACTTACTGTACTCATCTGTGTACAGATATGGCTTTCATAATCACAACCCCTAACCTTAAAACTTCCGTGCAGTCTTCTCATCCAATGGTGACACCTTGGATTGCCGAGAGGGTGCTGTAGCATGCTCTTAATGTACTTTTTGCATACCAACCCCTCAGCTCACAAGCTGTCCCTATCCCACCCCACAGTCAGAAAAGTTCCCATTTTGGAAGTCTGAGGATCCAGATTCATACTAGGAATGCGGCGGGTGCAGTTACATTTGTGGGCATTTTCCAAACCTAGCAGCTGTAAAATACGCTTTTTGCAGAGGACTGTATCTGATCCATAGTCCCGCCACAATTTGTTGCATTTACTCACACTTTCTGCCCATATCAATTCAATGATCCTAACAAAGCTTGAACACTTTTGCCAGAAGAAATGGACAAATATTGCACAAATATTGCTTAACATGTTCAGAGTTAACAGAAATAACTTAAACAAGGGGTGAGTGAGTTAATACTTTTTTTTACTACATAATGATTAGAATTTATCTTTTTTGGGAGACAATGTGAAGATTAAAGTATGACTCAAACTCCAATAACTGTAAAATAAAAATTCCAGGGTGTCCGATTAAGGGTTATATTCAATAGTTAGTGTGTTCATTGTTTTCTCAATTCCACTAGTGAGTGTTCCAGTGTAGTTTTATGTTAAAAAGGTTACTTTGTTTCATTTACACATCTAAAGGTTACTGACATTAAATAACCTCATGTTGCCTTACAATACTTAGTTTTTCAAAGAATGTTATGATAACTCACATATATATATGTGTACTGTGGTTGTCTGCACCAGAAAAAATGACATTCTTGGCAATAAGTTACAGGACCTTGATCCTCACCCACACTGTAACACAAATGTGAGAGGTGATTTTATAAGACTTACAAAGTAACACCTAAAAAGTGTGGTTCTTTTAAATTCAGATTCCCAGTGATTCAAGTTAAATACTAATAATTATTTGACATATATTTTACAAACAATGGGGAAGATACAAACCCCTGCACGCTTTATGTGTGCGGGGTCTGTAGTTACGCTCCCGTAGCGGGGAATGCGCGCCCCCTGCACTCCCCACTGTCAGTAGTAAATCTGGACACTTACGTGTCTAGATTTCTACCTTACTTTTTATGACTAGTTTTGTGGCTTTACGGCCTTGCGGCCTAATGGGGCTTCCCCAGCCCTGGACCATTCACTTAAGTGGCTATCCCTGTCTTTATGGCGGGGATAGAGCCATCCTAAGTGAATGGTCAGCCCCTTCATCGTAAGAACTAATATACATACGTTAGTACTTACGCACAGGGAACATCTGCCACGCGCATGTGCAGATGTTCCCTGCCAGGGGACTTATGCAAATGACTTGTTGGCCCAATGTTGTTATTTATGGAAACGATTTTCATTGGACCTTATGGTTCAGGTAGACCAGCAGGTAATATATCTGAGAATGCCAGTGCCAGCCTCTATCTGCCCCCTTAATGCCAGCCTCTATCTGCCCCCTTAATACCAGCCTCCATCTGCCCCCTAATGCCAGCCTCCATTTGTCCCCTATTTGCCAGCCTCCAACTGCCCCCTTAATGCCAGCCTCTACCCTTAATGCCAGCCTCCATCTGCCCGCTTAATGCTAGCCTCCATCTGCCCGCTTAATGCCAGCCTCCATCTGCCCCCTTAATGCCAGCCTCCATCTACCCCCTTAATGCCAGCCTCCATCTTCCCCTTAATGACAGCCTCATCTGCCCCCTTAATGCCAGACTCCATCTGCCTAATCACAGCCTCATCTGCCCCCTTAATGCCAGCCTCATCTGCCCCCTTAATGTCTGCCCCCAAATTAATTGCTAGTGCCAGTCTCCTTATGCCCCCAATTGCCAGCCTCCATCTGCCCACTTATGCCAGTGCCTGCCTCCACCAGCCCCCTATTACCAGTGCCAGCCTTAATCTGCCCCCATATGCTAGTACCTGCCTCCATGTCTGCCCCTAATGTCTGTGCCTGTCTTCATGTCTGCCCCTAAATTAATAACCAGTGCCAGTCTCCTTATGCCCCTATCTCTCTGGACATGTTCTGGGGCAGGCGGGACAGTCCCCTGAAATTGGGACAGTTGCAAGGTATGGTATGGGTAGTGTGATGTTATGGGTAGGGTGATGTTATGGGCTGTGTGTGTGTGTGACTGTATGGGCAGTGTGATGTTATGGACAGTTTGTGTGTGATTGTATGGTACTAGAAGGTATGTCCAGTGTAGTGGTATGGGCAGTGTGTGTGCTTATATCATACATATAAGGTACAGTACAGGGACTCAGCGCCAACACACAGCAGTTCACCCCAGCTGTAATTTTTACTTTTACTTTTCCTCTTTCTAGCTTATAGTTATGTTTTTACATTATATGTGACATTTGGTTGTAGATATCTAAATGCATAATGGAATTTAGAATTCCATAATTAAATATCACAGTTTCTACACAGAGCATTTCCCTTGCCCCCCCCATTGTTAGTGTGTGTGTGATTGTATGCCATAAGAAAGTATTAGCAGTGTGATGGTAATGGCAGTGGTGTGTGTGACTGTGTCAGGATACAAGCGAATATCAGGGGAATCAATTAATATTAAACTATAGAGTGACCTCTGTTTGGCCAGGATCTGGTAATTCATGGAAATACCTTGAAGGTAGTGGGGCAGAATGAGCTAGGGCTCTGGTCAGTTTATGACCCTATCCTAAAAGTATCAGTATATTAGGGGGGTCATAAAAGCTAGATCTCTGAAGAAGTGTTTCTCCAGACTCAAACTGTCATAAAGGTGGGGACTACTTGGAGCGGAGCAGTTTGGCCTTTAAAAAGGGTGTATGGATTTGTAACTTTGGCTCACTTCATGGGACTTCCAAACGGAAGAGGTGACCCTGATCTCTAGTCTGTCCCGACCAAGATGGTTCTCGTGTGTAAGTCTTTCTGTGTTTTCACCTTTTTATTTTATAAGAAACTGTTCTGCGGACTTCCGGTGGGCGGTGCACCGAGGTGGCCGCGTCTTATACCAGCTCCTGGTGAAATGCCCTAAAATCGGCTGCCATCTACGAATTTGGGCCGTTTACTTCGCCTGACAGGTGAATCCTTGTGTGCCCGAATTGAGTGGGACCACTTTCGGCCAATCTTTGTCACCGGAGCTTCCTTAACCTCCCCGGAGTCTGCATAGCAGAGGCCTGGAGTAACCAGTGGCCATCTTGCCTCCTCTAGAAGTGCAGTGCCGCGAGTGGTGGAGAGATCCCCGAAGGTGTAACGGGGAGCGCTGTGCTACAACGTGGCCCAGAGGCACAGCAATCAACATCCCTCGGTGTGCATGCGGACGTCGCAGAGAGGCACGGTGACTGTGGAACGCGCTGATTGACGGACGCAAGTCTCTGCCTGTCCACACGCTGACCGTTCCCGGTGCTGGCTGTGCTACGAATCGGGGACTGGAGGCATTAAGGCTGTGTGTGGAGCCGCGAGTGAAACATCTTACATGGGAAAAGATTGAGGTACTGGGCCTGGTGCTGCGGGAAAAGGCGCGAACGCCATCTTGGCAGTCATCGGTCGTTTAAGATTGGAGGGCTGAGTGCTCATCTTGCCTAACCCTGGAAACCATCTATCATCGCTCCTGGATCCCTTAATCTACCCATACTATAATATAGCAGCTGCACCACAACGACGGATACTCAATTCAAAAGCAGCAGCTCACTGCAAAGTCTCCACGGCATTTGTCTCCCCCATAATATTAACTACCTATCCACCGGGTTATAAACACCCTGTGTCACTTACCTGAGCGGTGCAGTGAATACCTAATATCTTTGTTCCCCCTATTGTGCTTTACTGGCTGGTAATCCTGTGGGACTGTAAGCACTACACTAACATTCACCACGGTCCCTAAGGCTTCCTTGGAAAAGGGCACTACAGCAGTCACTTGGCTGTGGCCTTGCCTGGCCATATCTCTCGAATACAGGCTAAATTATGCTGTCTCAACCCTTCCACTGGATCTAACAATCTCAACTGAAGTGCAGCTGCCGTTCTCTTGTGGCTCATTAGTGGCCTAGATAGGGATGGTAGAGGAGTTGTACTAAGCTATTTCTACTACTGTGTACACTGTGGAACTGAATATTCCTGACTTTGTTGATTGGTTTGAATTTGTCTACCAGCATTCTTAAAACTTACTTTGATCAGAATAACTGTGGTCAGAACTCACCATCACCAGAGGGACACGCTATTATTTGCAGGAGCAGTGAGGATTAGCAGAGCAGAGTGCAGCTTCTGCAATTTACCCATGGACGAAGTTAGCATCTAAGTATCCTTGGCTGACATGCTGTGAACGTATACTGTAACCTCTGGCATTATACATACTGTGGAACTAACCACTCTTGACTTTCTTGAGTGGTGTGAACATCTGTGCCCACAAACACTCCCAGAACTCACCTCGATTAGAATCTTCCCGATCTAAGTAGTGGGAGATTCTGCTGACAACAGGTGTGGCGAATACCTGCAAGGAGAGGCTCATACGTTCTATTGCTGTCACTATCACTTGAGTATTATTGGCTCTATTGTTGTTTAGTATTATTTACATTTAATAGTGAGTGGCGTCATTATTACGGTGCTGTCAGGTTGCCTACTTTGAGTATATAGCGCAAATATTGTATTTCTTCTAATTGTGCACAAGGGTTATCTGCTTTCTGTTATCTCAACGCTGCCAATGGCTATATTCAGCACACAGCAAAATAGCTCATAGATATACAGGTTTAGTATTATGTACATTCAATAGTGAGTGGCGACAATATTACAGTGCTGTCAGGTTGCCTACTTTCGAGTTTTTTTTTTTACCAGTACTTCAGCTGTCTCAACCATGTAGTCATGTAGTTTGTAGAGAGCTGTAGGATGTGAATAACAATATAACTGCTGTTATGTCTTTATAGCTGACATTTACATTGTTGCCGTTGTTCACCAGACTAGTGCATTTTCTCATATCCATCTGGGTGATTTGTAATGGACAAATTTCTGGATAAACAGGGTCCTTCTTCACAGTCATCCCCTTCCCAGCACTCTAGAATGGGGCGTAATAGAAACTCACAAAACAAATCTGCACCGGTATCTCCCCCACTCCCAGCTGCCAATGAAGAGTCTGATCCACCCCCCTCGTCATCACAGGCTGCCAATACGGCGGAAGCCACGGCAATAGAGATATCTAAAATCCTTATGCCGCACATTGACAAAAAATTTGATGACTTTCAGGCACGTTTGGATGCCACCCTAGCCAAAGTGGAGGCAAATTCCACTCGCATGGCCGCACTAGAACAGAGGTCTAGTGATACGGAAGATGCGGTCCATGTCTTGCAAGCACTTACTGAAAATCAAGCTCTTAAAATTAAGGAGTTGTCCAGTAAGTTGGATGACTTAGAGAACAGGAATCGACGCAGTAACCTGCGGTTTATTGGGATTCCTGAGTCTATTAAGGGCCCTAAATTGATGGAGTTTATTACAAAACAAATTCCTACTGCATTGGGCATTTACGACCCCGCACGAGAGCTGCAGGTGGAGCGTGCACATAGGATGGGTGTAGAAAGACCAGGCCAACAAAACCGCCCCAGACCCTCGATAGCCAAATTTCTGGACTTTAGGGCCAAAGAGAGTGTTTTAAGAGCCTATCGGCAGTCTCCCAAGCTTGAGATAGAGGGACATACTATCCTTATATTTCAGGACTACTCAGTGGAGGTAACACAAAAACGTAAGGCCTTCTCAGAAGTTTGCCAGTGTCTAATTGAACGTAAACAACGATTTTCACTCCTCTACCCTGCAAAATTACGGGTGGTGGACAACGGCAATGTCCTCATATTCAATGATCCCTCTCAGGCTAAGCAGTACCTTCAGGAGCAGGCCCCCCCACCAGCTCAATAATCACCTACCTCTCCATAGTTTTAGAGGGCCCTGAACACGGTTCAGGCACTCCTCTTCTGGAGGTAGATAACTCTCGAGAGGTTTCCAATTCCCCTATATTGAATATGACAATAATTAGTTCACATACACTACAGTTTGTATTACCATGCATTTTCTTTCTTCGCAGCCGCGATACAGTGTGATGTATGTTTTGATTGTGAAACCTTTTCTTAGTGAATCGGGGGGGTCAGTGGCAGAAGCAATTGTCGTGTGGTTAGTGGCAGAAGTATAATGATTGTTGTGTAGGACCATTATCCTCTTTGGAGCTCCTACTAAGCTCTCTATTTTTCTGGTTATTACCTTTGTTTATAACCTTGATGTACTTAATTTTTTTGTTTTTACCAATGTCTTTGTTATACTGTTGGTACTTCTCGAGGTTTCATTCGAGAACTACCCTTTCTCAAGCTTTTTGTTCAAACTTACTTGTAAAACGTACACATTGTCATGAATGCAAATTTGTCATATTCTCTTATAACTGTTCAACATGTTCAATTCTGATTTATACTTCATCTTGCTTACTATATAATCTTTGGAGATGGGAAAGCCGCACACCACTCCTTGGGGTGTATCTGAACCTGATTTCGGAGGTGATTTCATTGCTGGCCTTGAGGCCTGTACAGGTAAAGGAATCCATTGTCGGGGTCCTCTCTGAGGGGGTAGGATGACTGCTGATAATATTGTGAATAGCCCTCCTGTCCTGAATATAGTCTCCTGGAATGTTGGTGGATTAAACTCGCCTGCGTCACGTCACAAGGTATTGAGACATTTGAAAAGATTGAAGGCGGAAATAATATTCTTGCAGGAGACTCATTGGCGACAGTCAGATGACTACTCCCTCCGTGCGGGATGGATTCATAACTGCTATTCTGCATCTTATCAAAACAAAACCAGAGGAGTCGCAATTTTGTTCCACAAGCATCTGCAATATACAGTACTGGACGTAGTGCCAGATGTAGAGGGGCGTTTTCTTTTGATAGATGCAGAAATCTGGAACAAAAAATACACATTCTTAAATGTATATGGCCCTAATCATAACCAATACACCTTTTATCAATCCCTTATTCAAACTCTTTCGGGTAGACAATTGTATAATTTGGTGCTTGGGGGTGATCTTAATATAGTTGCTGATCCTAATATTGATAGATCCCCTACTCCAGATTCCCCTCGCCACTCCATGGGTAAAAGTTTCTCTCTCTTATATTCTGTACTGCAGCTCAGTGACCCATGGCGTCTACTTAACCCCAATGACAGAACTTACACATTTCATTCACAAGTTCACCATACATTCTCACGCATCGACTATCTCTTGGTATCGGATAGACTAGTAAGTTATATAATGCGTGTTGATATTGGAGATATTCTAGTGTCTGACCACGCCCCAGTTTCGCTTTCCCTCAGTTCCCCAGCCATGCCCACTCAGGATAGACTGTGGAGATTTCCACAACATCTCTATAGTTCCCCAGACTTTAAAGCTCATTTGAAGGCTCACTGGGGAAACTATTTAGATGACAACTTAGAACATTGGGATACACCAGTGTTGCTGTGGGAAGCATCGAAGGCGGTGATGCGAGGAGACATTATTCAATACGCGGCCAGACAGAAAAAACGTGAGGCAGAACAGTACAGGGCCCTTAGAGAAACAGTGTCAGAAGCTTTTCAGCTTTATTGTAGTTCTTCCACTGATGATCTCTATACTTCTTACCTTCAAGCTCGGCGCTTGCTGGAAGGTTTCCTTACTTCACAGGCTCGTTATAGTATTGACTATAATCGCAATAGATACTATCGGTGGGGAAATAAGACCGGCAAATTATTGGCCACTGTTTCAAAACCGTGGAAGAAAAAGTCTTATATTACTTCAATTCGCCATAAATCAACTAATCATTTGTTAATAAAAACAGCTGAGATTCAGGCCCATTTTACGGAACATTATCGGGACGTGTATGGTCCCTTGCCGCATGACTCGATGCTCCAACAGCAATTACTGCAACTAGCCCAGCTGCCTAAACTCACCTTATTAGAGAATGAGATCCTTACGGCAGATATTACCGCCGCTGAACTTAATGAGGCCATCTCCTCATTGAAACTTCACAAAGCCCCAGGGCCTGATGGCTTTACCGGGGAATATTATAAAATACTGCAACCTGAAATTGTCCCATGCCTCCTAGAACTGTTTAATTCAATATTAACAAACCGCCCTGATTACCCTTCCTTTAACCTTGCACTAACCACCCTTATCCCTAAGCCAGGGAGGGATCCCCAGAATGTTGATTCTTATAGACCCATCTCTCTTATCAACGTAGACTATAAGTTATTGACAAAAATAATGGCTAACAGATTACAATCAATTATGCCTAAACTCCTTACTGATCACCAATTGGGTTTCGTCCGAGGCAGGCAGTCTGTTAAGGCCTTACGATCGGCAGCGGCGGCTACATTAGCCTCTTATACACACCGAAACACTGATAATCTTTTAATCAGCTTAGACACGACACGGGCCTTTGACACGGTAGCCTGGCCACATTTATTGGCAGTCTTGGAAAACAGAGAATTTGATTTCCCATTTATAAATTTTATACGTTACTTATACACTGCCCCATCAACGCATCTTATTATAAATGGTTCCCGTGGCCCCGCTATCCGTATGGAAAGAGGCACCCGTCAGGGCTGCCCCCTCTCCCCCCTTTTATTCAACCTTGCAATAGACCCCCTTTTCCGTATTTTACAAAATTTTAGGGCTTTTGAGGGCATCAAAATAGGACAAGCTACAATTAAAATATCAGCATTCGCAGACGATGTCCTGTTGTATGTTGGTAACCCGAGAACTTCTCTGCGACCTATTTTGGATCTTCTTCATGACTATGGGAAGGTCTCGGGTTTCCAAATAAATATGACCAAGTCTGTGGCTTTTTCATTAAATCCAATTCAAACCCGTCCTGCTTGGTCAAGGGATTTTCCGTTTGAATGGGCCTCCAAACATATAACGTATCTTGGAGTTAAAATAACTAAAAACCCTAACTTATTATATGAAACAAATATAACGGCGGCGATCCGAGCCTTGGGTCACGAGCTGGAGGGATGGTGTTCCCTTCCATTATCGTTCTTGGGACGCGCCAACTTAATTAAAATGATCTCATTTCCCAGATTAATATACTTACTGCACTCACTACCCCTGTTATTAACTAAAAAAGATGTCAAAACTATTAATACACTTTTTCGTAATTTCATTTGGGTTGGTAAAAAAACGCGCATAGGCCTACTCAAACTTCAGCAATCTAAATTAAACGGCGGCATAAACTTCCCAAACATCTTGCATTATAATTACGCGGCCCAAATGCGATTTATTAAAGACTGGCTTCATGGAAGCGAAGTTTATGCTAACACTTCTCTGGAGGCTGAATTCCTGCAGGATACGGACCTAACTTGTTTTCTCCATCAACATGACCAGGAGATCCCCCGGGATGTCAGAGAGAATCCACTCTTGTGGTCGACTAGGAAGGTGTGGCATTTGGTGCGCCATCAGTTGCACCTTAATGCACACCACTCTCTGCATCTCCCCCTACTAAGAAACCCAGAATTTCAGAACAACGCGGCATCCTACCCCTTCACCTGTTGGAAGCGAGAGGGGATCTCGACAATTCGTCAAATTGTAAATATTGATACAGGAAAGCCTCTCACTTTTGCAGCTGCCTTAGTGAAATTCCCTTTCTTGCAAGCGCAACCATTAGCTTATCTGCAGGCACAACATTATGCCAGCTCAATTCTTCGTCTCCTTACACAGGAGGATAAAAAGAATCAATTGGACTCTTTACTCCTAAATACTTCAATTAGAGCAAAGGCAATTTCAGTTAATTACAGATTCTTGCAATCTCCCATGGACCATGCTACCTCGAAATCTGGACTTTCTAGATGGTTAAAATTTTTCCCCAATATTTCTTGTGCCGACCTTTTGCGCACTCTCAATTATTCTAGAAAGGTTATGCCTTCTTACCATTACCTGGAAATGTTTTTGAAGTTGTTTCATTACTCCTACTGTTCTCCACTTAGACAAATGCAGATGGGTATTAGGGAGACAGATTCCTGTCCCAGGTGCTTGTCCTCTGGTGCAGATTTGTTGCATTGTCTGTGGTCATGCCCACTTGTAAGATATTTTTGGTTACAAGTTACAAAATTTGCGGAGGCCCACCTAATTAGCTATATACCCTTCACTGCAGAGTGGGCTGTGTTTGGTTTGCTTCCTGGAAATCAGAGGGTCGAGAAGGGAGCCAAAAAACTTTCGCTGGTCTTAAGTGCAGCGACTCAGAAAACAATCCTTCAAACATGGATGAGCTAATCTGCTCCGCCCTTTGCATTGTTTCGGGAAAAATTACACTTCATCTTTCGGATGGATTGGGTGGAGGCTCTCATAGATAGGGAACAAAGGGCTGAAGGATTTTTTGGGGTATGGGAGGCTTACATGAACACCCTACCAATATCTGTACGGAATAAATTACATGATTCTTTTAAGTATACTTCATGGTATGCACTTCGACAGCTGGTAGAGGATTCCCCATTGCTATTAAATGCTTAATTCTATAAGGGGAGTAGGAGGTGCGGCTTTCCTTGATCCATTACAGATGTATCTACTATATTGTCTCTGTGAATAAGTTATTTCACTCTGAATATACTGTTTGAAGACATTGTGTACTAATAAAAACTCTATTTGAAAAAAAAAAAAGAAACTGTTCTGCATATTGTATGTCTATTTTGTTATTCTCTGTAACTAAGCATTGTGATTATTATCATATTAAATATCAATAAATAAGTTCATGTCTCTGTGTTCTTACGGATTCACGTGTCAGACCAGCTCCATTATTAAACGGTACTGAAGGGTAACAGAAAAGGTCATTCTGGGTTGATGATAATTCTGGTAAAGCATAACTGTGTTTGATTTGGGTAAAGAAGAAACCGAATGCCTCCTGCGAATCGCCTTGGTGGTGGCAGTTCATTGGTAATAAGTCATATTTGGGGTGGGAGAAGGGGATTAGTCATTGTAGAACAGACTGGTCGGCTGTTGTGATTAACCCCTTGAGCCCCAGATAAGTCACGAAAGCCTCAGGTGAAGTCAGGGCCGTGACAGACTGTATGCCATAAGAAAGTATTAGCAGTGTGATGGTAATGGTAGTGTGTGTGATTGTATCCCATAAGAAAGTATGGCCAGTGTGATGGTAATGGCGGTTTGATGGTTATAAATAGGATCTGCAGCGGGATAGATGGTATGGGCAATGTAATGGTGTGGGCAGTGAGATTGCTAGTATGGTAGCGTGATAGTGAAAATAGGATGGGCAGCAGTATAGGTAGCATGGGAATTGGGATAGAAGGTCAGTGCCACTTAAATAATATGTTACATTGTGTGACCTAATTAATATGTTAGTTTGTGCGACTTAAAAATTTGTTGCATTGTGTGATTTAATTAACATTTTGATTAATTTGTTACATTGAGTTATATCATTTGTCAGGCCTTATGCATTCTCTGATATAACACCATATGATCATTTTAAAACTCCTGATGGTGATGCAGCCATCTAAACACTGAATAACCAGTGTAATAATGTTAACCCTAAAGTGCTCCAGTGGTTTACTGACAACCACCCTTTAAGAACGGGTTATGGGCCACTGCTGTGGGCTTGCCCCCAAGGCTAAAATTTGCCAGCCAGCCCCTGGGTGCAGTCCAGTCCAGCTCCTGGTGCAATCCAGTCCAGTCCAGCAGTCCACTGTCCAGTTCAAGTATCTGGAGTAATCCAGTTCAGTCCAGCAGTCTGCTGTATCATCACAAGTTCCGCGCGTCAC
>WWET01006994.1:33125-49984 GCA_011038615.1 Limnodynastes dumerilii | reverse complement strand
GTTACCCGGCGTCACTATGGAAACGCCCGATCGTAGCCGGCTGAAGTTAGGGTAGCCTTCAGCCGGCGTAAGGAAGGGGCCATACGCCCGCACAGGGGGAGTGTCGGGCCAGAGCAGCGATGTTACGCTGAGCGCTACAGCGCTCAGTGTAACATCGTAGCTCTGGATCAGGCCCTATGTGTGTACTTACGCGCATATGTTACTTACGTACGTGCATATTTATCTAACCGCACCCTCAAATGCCCATTTAAATGCTTCCCCTGCCCACTTTCACGTCATTTCCACTGTCCGGATAAAAACCAGGCCCATCCGTACATATGTCCCTAAGTACGATTCACAAGTCCATGCCGAAAGTACTTACGTGCGTAAATACAACGTAATGCGTGGAAAAAGTGCAAAAAGTGGAAACAAGTGCAGTTCATTCCGATCCTAAAAATATGCACGCAACCACACGCAAAACGGATTTGTGAATACGATCCTAAATGTTTAAAAAGACTCTGACTACAAGTTTATACAAATAAATGTATATATAAGAGGGACATAGGGCCTGATCCAGAACTACGCCGATGCGCTGTGCTTACTAACGCACAGCGTATCGGCGTCCACTCTCCCCAACACTCCCCCTGTGCGGCCGTATTTTCCCTTGCTTACGCCGGCTGAAGGCTACCCTAACTTCAGCCGGCCTAAGCAATGGAAAATACGCTCGCACAGGAGCGCTGTTATGCTAAGCCCTCCCTCCCTCATTAAACTAACTCCCCCCCACCACCTTCACTAACCTTAACGTAGTAATGCTGGGGGATGCCCTATGAAAGTGGAGATCCAGTGCCAGGGAGCAATAGGAGCCATAACGCATTTCAGGCTGGCTGCCCTTTTTCAAGTGATCACTTAAAAAAAGGCATCCAGTTTGAAACATATTGTAAAGATCACTTGAAAAAAAGCAACCAACCCAAAATGCATTGTGGCTCCTATTACTCCCTGGTACTAGATCTCCACTACCATAGGACTGTCTGACACCTCTAATGATACCATTAGCGCTGCCCAGGCTCCATAGCGCTCTGTTAATGGGATCAGGTGTGTTTTTGTCATTTAAATAGGCACAGCAGCAGTGTAAGGTGCTTGCGCTTCTGTGAAAAGCTCACATTAAGTCAGGGGATCGTGTACGTAATAGGCACATTCAATGGGAATATGACCATTTATGCTTAGAAAACACTAATCTACATGTTAGCTTTTTTTTTTTTATAAAATGTGTCCATGTGTCCATGTGAACGATTAAAATACTTTTCCTTTAAAAAATTTTTTTTCTTTTTAGAATGTTAGAATAGCGGAATACTGCTACTAGGTTTTGGCATTGATGTAACTGCAAAGCAAATCGAATCGGGTGCTGCAAATGCATAAAAAACTGGTCTTTTTCCCTACGCCCATCTGCAGAAACACCCTACTCTGGATAGGACCTTCACCAGTTGCGCATTCTGCATGCTCTAAACTTTGCAACAGGTCCAGTATATTTAGGAGTTAAAGTTTACAAACAGCCTGAATTAGTAACTTCTAAGAACAATAAAACCTCAAAGATGTCAAACACTATTGTCAGCAACAGATTAGAACTGGTTTAAAGTTAGGAGCAATAGCAAACCAAGGAGATAATTTGCAGGAGAGCAATAACTTGGGGATTGTTGTGGGACTAGATGCCAAATTCAACATGTTCAATAAAAGTTGGGCTTTAGAAACAATTTTCCTAGCTCTTGGTGTAAAAGTAAACCTTTTTAGTATTTGTATATCATCAAATGAAAAGCATTTTTCCTGTATACAAAACATGTATATTATTTTGCAATCCTGTTTATTGACAAACCATGTTGCAGTGTAAGATTTGGGGCTGTATTCAGCAAACCTTTTTTTGCGTGGAGTTCCGTGCGTATTTTTAGGATAGGATGAACTGCGTATGCGTAGTAACTAAATTTACGCTATCTACGTTGATTTTAAGCACAGAAGTCCATTAGGCACAGACTTGTGAATCGCACTTTGGAACATACGTACGGATGGGCGTGGTTGTAATCCGTCCGGGAAAGACACATGAAAGTGGGTGGGGGGAGGCATTTAAATGTGCATTTGAGGGATTTGTTAGACACGCATGTACGTAAGTTTTATATGCACGTAAAATCCAACTAAAAGATCAGAGTACTCAAGGCACTTGTAAGTCTCCAGCAACCCGTCCATGTGAGTGTCATGGGTGTTGCCTTGCAACGTCAGTGCTTATAATTGCAAACCTTTCACTGATGGATCTCTGAATACGGCTCTTGTTTCTTGTGATCCCACACCCTTGTGTGTTTTGCCAACTTAAATTATAAATAAATAATACATACCCAATTAAGATTTGCATAGAAAACTCATATTTCAGACAAAAATTACTGACTGGTAGAACTGATAACTATTACAAATAAGCATGAACAATACATTTAAAAATGATGTACAGGTATGTGCCCATTAAAATTTTGTTCAACAAACAACAAAACTTCTTGTATTCTGTTATAGTGGGATTGCAGCTATCCATCAAGCTCTTGAGCTAAGTCTGATGCAGTAACTTAAATGGGCACAAAATGTAAGAATACACAGTGGTACCAGATAACCCTTTGCATTCCATTTACATACAGAGATTCCTCACATAGGAGCTGATCCAGAGTTTTTGCGGATTGCCAATGCGGATCTGCAAAATGTCCTATCCAGATTTTCAAAAAAGGGGATTCGGTTGAAAGCTGCATTTGGAGCCGTAGGGGCACCGACTGCGGCTTACAGTGGTGTTATTAACAAAATAAAAAATACAGTTAAAAAAAAAAGTGTCCAGTCTTGTAAGTTTTTATTCCGGGGTGGGTCTAAATCCATAGGCAGTCAACGCAAAAACACGTTCTGCTAGGACATCCCTGCGCTAATGATAACTGTCAATGGGTCATATTTATACCTCTGTCAGTTACCACGGCAAGCCTCTGTGGTCTCTGTTGCCATAGTTACTTTGATTACACATACCCCGGTTTCAGCTGTGGACACCGCTGATGCAATCCTAATTACTAGAAGTGGAAGGGGAGAACACTCCCCTCGCAATTATGGCTTTCCCCCAACAGGACCCTACTGTAACGTTCACACACCGACCCCATTTAAAAATTTAAAATGGGTTCAGTTAAGGGAAGATCATATGTAAGGGTTTAGCCAAGCCCTTACTGTATGATTTACATATCTCCCACCTTGCAGACAAGTTTAAGTATGCCGTCCCATCCCAAACTCTATTCCAGAGCGACTTCCAGCATGTAAATCTGGATCTTGAGGATCCAGATCCATGCTGGAAATGGCTAACGTATGCAAGCACACATGAAGATTGTGGGCCAGATTTACTAAGCTGCAGGAAAAGAAAATTATATTCTATAGCGTTTCAGGGATGGACAGGGCTTGATGACATCATCAAGCCCCGCACATCCCTAGTAACGCTAGGAATTACATAAGTAATTGCTGGCTAGTGGGGCTTGCGGAAACTTTGCTGGCTCTCCCGGGATACCGTGAGAACTGCCAAAATTTAAGGAGTCTCCCGGAGAGTCGGCAACCCTGAGTTAAACTGAGTAAATAAAAAAGACAGACATTCACATAAAACAATGTAATATCATCTGAAGGTTTGTTCTGCATTAGCTAGGGATTTTGCATATTTGTGTGCTGTATTAAGGAAAGAGCTCTGTTATATGTTACATGATTTGTACTTTGCACAATGGAAGTATTTATTGTGAAATTAATTGTACTAATTGTTTTTTGGTAATAATGGGCCGTATGCAGAGCTCCGGCCGCATTGCATATGCGGCTGGAGTTTTCCGATATGTTCTACTGCGCATGCGCAGTAATTTTGTAACGTACGCTACGTTACTTGTTGCAACGTAGATTGCATATACGCGGTCTTTATAACCGCATATACGCAATCTACGTTGCAACAAGTAACGTAAAGTATGTTACAAAATTATTGCGCATGCGCAGTAGAACATATCGGACATCTCCAGCCACATATGCAATGCGGCCGGAGCTCTGCATACGGCCCAATACTATTATGTCTTACCATGTTACAACATTAAATAAAATATTACATTTCACTGCATTCCTGTAGAGTGTGATATTTACAAGGTTAAAGGTTAACAAAAATATGACCTGGAGCAGCAGTAACTTCTACAATATACTCCCGAAGACAATCTGACATGTTGGCAATCTTCCTGTCCTTTACATTGGTCCGTGGACCATTTTAACTGGACACAAACCATCAGCCCTGTAATAACACCAATCTGACAACATCTGTGGGCCTCACAAGGAGCATCAGGTCTCTTAGGGATCTGCTATTGCATACAGAAGGTTGCAATCAGGAGCTGGGATGCCCGTGGTCAGGGGTCAATGTAAGGGCCAGCCCCAAACTACTCCTGCTGTCCTGGTGTCCTGTCACAGGGTCTGCAGGCCAGGCAAAGCAAACAAAGTAAAAAAACTACAATCACAAACAGACTGTGACCTTCTTTGGCCTCCAGTGGTCATAGTGATCATAAACTTCCGGGCAAGGACTGCAGCAGTTCAATAGGTAGATGTGAATTAATAAGAAGTCAGGATATTTATAGAGCATAGGGAAATTGTGACAGATTAAGTAGATGAAATGCAGAATCTTTTCCTCTAGTGAAAGTGATTGTGATTAAGGGTTGTATTATAATGAGCTATGTAGTATGGAGCTAGCTAAAGTACAAAAAATGCCCCTCATTTAACACTGAAAAATAAAAACATATGTAAGTGAAAAGCACAAACTAAATACTAATTGATGAAAAATCTATTATTTAAAATATAGTAATACTAAAGCTGTGGCTAAAGAATGCTAGTTGTTGATCTCAATGATTGGTTTTTACATTTATAAAGTAGACAAACGCATACATATATAACACAAATACACACTGTAAAGTTCTAACATAACACAATAAATCGTATTTTTAAAAGTATTTCTAGATATTTGGCAGTAAATGTTAGGGCACAGGAACATAAATTCATATGAAAAATCTGGGGGTAGTTAGACAGCGATTATAAATCGCCAGTCAGCATCCAGTCCATCTGAGGGTATAAGTTAGGGATATTCACTGACCCCGTGTTTTGGTTTTGGTTTTGGATCTGTATTAGCTTTTGGTTTTGGTTTTAGATCTGTATTCATTTTTTGCTAAATTTGCTACAAAATGCTCAAATCACGTAATTTGTCTCTTTTTTTGTTCCTACATTATTATTAACCTCAATAACAATAATTTGCAGTCAATTTTGACCACCTCACAGGTCACAATATTTTTTTAGGCCAAAACTGCAGCCAGCTGGCTGGTTACTGAATCTATAAGATGGAGTACATAGGCTAATAGGGTACATAAACTAATACAAGGGATTTAAAGACTTTAAGAACTTGTATGTATGTGCGTGTATGCATATATGAAAATGTATGTGTGTGTCTGTATGTATGTACGTACGTACGTACGTGCGTGTATGTATATATGAAAGTGTGTACGTGTATGTATGTGCATAATAGATAATAGATTATAGCATCCATGTAAGCATCATAAAACACGATCTTGTAACCACAATAAAATAAAGCTAATCATAGTCACTACTATACAATACAAACAGCATCTTAGTCTATGCTATACAATTCCCACTTCATCCTAAAAACTGCCACACAATACAGACTATGGGCTGGATTCACAACCCTGTATTTATTAACACACAATGATGATAATGATGATGCTTTGCATCATCGTTGCATCCAACAAAGCGGGAGAGTACTGAGCCTGCTCGGCTTGGTGCTTGAATACCTAAGGTTTGGCAGGTTCGTCTTTTAAAAAACCGAGCCTGCGCATCTTTAGTATAAATTGGGAACCAATTGTGACTCACAGTCATTTGTGCCACTAAAGAAGAGTGACCGGGTCTTCAAGATTTCATATGAAGAAAGAAGAGATCCCGATGTCTTCAAGCAAGTCCTGTGAAGCAAGAAAACATCACAAATGTAAGTAGCATTTTTTTTTTATTATTTACATTGATTATGGCACCACCATTGTAAAGTTTAAAGATATTTTTGGGCCATATCATATCTAACAGGGCACATAGTATATACAGTATTTCGGGGCACATTATAACATATATCTAACAGGGCACATTATAACGTAGTGTGTGTATATATATCAAGGCACATTGGCTTATCACGTCAGAGGATAACGTGGCCGAGGTTATAAAAGAGGCCCCTTGCATGACGTAAGGGACCATGAAGAACAAGGAGGACGTCATGACAAGCCCGGCCAGGATGCCGCTGACTCCGACCAGAAGAATAGCTGGCAAGTTCGAAGACTCCAGAACAGTGAGGATCCGGGACCATAATTAGTTGCACACATCTTTTGTGGTCACATCTTTTGATTGTTGCTGGGGACATGTACAACGTTATTGATTGTTGCTGGGGACATGTACAACGGTATTGATTGTTGCTGGGGACATGTACTACGTTAGGTAGTGTTGCTGGGGACATCTATTAGGCATTTATTTTTATTGTAACAGTAACGTGGATAGTATGCTGCCGGCAGCATGCCATTAACCATTGGCATGCTGTCGCTTAGGGTACTATAAGGCATAGCATGCCCTGCAATACATGGGCATGCTCTGCCTTATAGTACTATAGGCAGCTGCATGCCAAGGGTGAAGTGCTTGCGGCGGCAGCCATTTTTTTTCTTTTTAAATACATTTTATCATTTTTTTCACAGGTCATGGGGGCTTATTCTATGAAATCGATACCCTTTCCCCCCTCAGAATTACCTCTGGAGAGTTGACAACAAACCTCTGGTGATTTACTAAATCTCCCTCTTAGTAAATCCAGAGATTTGCATGTCACTCATGCAAAAAATCACAGAGAAATTTAAACACAGGCGATTTAAATCTTCACTCATCTCTCACGAGTTTGTGGAGATTTCGCTTTAGTAAATCCAGCGATTTCAAAATCGCTGGTAAACTACTGCAATCTCTGGCGATTTTACACAAATTGACCTTAGTACATCTCATCCCTAGTCTGTTACAGTGTGTAAAAACCTCCTCTGCAAAAAAACTCATCAATATTCTTACCTCGTACACCTTCACAGAGATTGGGTGACATATTCAAATGCAGGTATAGTCTGGTTGACATTTAACATAGAATTGGAAGAACCTTAGCAATTACTAAAGAAAACAGGGTTCCCTTGGACAGCTAGCACAGTTATAATTTATGCTTTCTCCTTTTTGATACACATTTGAGGTAATAAAGCAAGGGCACCACAAAACTCTAGGCAAGGCAAATTGTGACCCCCCCCCTTGATGTGGCACATGCACAGTGCACATGTCAGCCACACATGAGCAGAACTGTGACTGTACAACATGGTTGCCGACTCTCCTGGAATGTCCGGGAGACTCCCGGAATCCTGGGAGATCTCCCGGACTCCTGGGAGAGGACCCTTTTCTCCCGGAGACAATACAATGTCCTGGAATAGTATTATTCCCGGACACTGTATTGTCACATGCACAGTGCCTGGACGCAGCGGTCCGGGCACTGTGTTTGTGTACCACCGATGCTGACACTGCGTGACTCTCACGCCAGCGTCATTCAGAAGAAGAGGTGATGCAGAGGACGGAGGGTGATGAAGAAGACAAAACAGGTAGGAGACTTATAAAAACTTTTTGGGGGCTAAAGTATGAGGGGGAGAGGGGGTAATGTGAGGTTATAGTATGTGTCTGTGTGTGTGTGGGGAGGTAATGTTTAATTATAGTATGTGAGGGGGGGAGTAATGTAATTATAGCATATGAGGGAGAGGTGGGGTAATGTGTAATTATAGTATGTGAGGGAGGAGTAATGTAATTATAGCATATGAGGGAGAGGGGGGGTTATAGAGAGTGTATAGGTGACAGCACTATGTATGTTTGGATGTATAGAGCAAGTGTATAGGTGACAGCACTGTGTAAGTGTGTGATGTATAGAGAGAGCGTATAGGTGACAGCACTGTGTATGTGTGTGATGTATAGAGAGTGTATAGGTGACAGCACTATGTATGTTTGGATGTATAGAGCAAGTGTATAGGTGACAGCACTGTGTAAGTGTGTGATGTATAGAGAGAGCGTATAGGTGACAGCACTGTGTATGTGTGTGATGTATAGAGAGTGTATAGGTGACAGCACTATGTATGTTTGGATGTATAGAGCAAGTGTATAGGTGACAGCACTGTGTAAGTGTGTGATGTATAGAGAGAGCGTATAGGTGACAGCACTGTGTATGTGTGTGATGTATAGAGAGTGTATAGGTGACAGCACTATGTATGTTTGGATGTATAGAGCAAGTGTATAGGTGACAGCACTGTGTAAGTGTGTGATGTATAGAGAGAGCGTATAGGTGACAGCACTGTGTATGTGTGTGATGTATAGAGAGTGTATAGGTGACAGCACTATGTATGTTTGGATGTATAGAGCAAGTGTATAGGTGACAGCACTGTGTAAGTGTGTGATGTATAGAGAGAGCGTATAGGTGACAGCACTGTGTATGTGTGTGATGTATAGAGAGTGTATAGGTGACAGCACTATGTATGTTTGGATGTATAGAGCAAGTGTATAGGTGACAGCACTGTGTAAGTGTGTGATGTATAGAGAGAGCGTATAGGTGACAGCACTGTGTATGTGTGTGATGTATAGAGAGTGTATAGGTGACAGCACTATGTATGTTTGGATGTATAGAGCAAGTGTATAGGTGACAGCACTGTGTAAGTGTGTGATGTATAGAGAGAGCGTATAGGTGACAGCACTGTGTATGTGTGTGATGTATAGAGAGTGTATAGGTGACAGCACTATGTATGTTTGGATGTATAGAGCAAGTGTATAGGTGACAGCACTGTGTAAGTGTGTGATGTATAGAGAGAGCGTATAGGTGACAGCACTGTGTATGTGTGTGATGTATAGAGAGTGTATAGGTGACAGCACTATGTATGTTTGGATGTATAGAGCAAGTGTATAGGTGACAGCACTGTGTAAGTGTGTGATGTATAGAGAGAGCGTATAGGTGACAGCACTGTGTATGTGTGTGATGTATAGAGAGTGTATAGGTGACAGCACTATGTATGTTTGGATGTATAGAGCAAGTGTATAGGTGACAGCACTGTGTAAGTGTGTGATGTATAGAGAGAGCGTATAGGTGACAGCACTGTGTATGTGTGTGATGTATAGAGAGTGTATAGGTGACAGCACTATGTATGTTTGGATGTATAGAGCAAGTGTATAGGTGACAGCACTGTGTAAGTGTGTGATGTATAGAGAGAGCGTATAGGTGACAGCACTGTGTATGTGTGTGATGTATAGAGAGTGTATAGGTGACAGCACTATGTATGTTTGGATGTATAGAGCAAGTGTATAGGTGACAGCACTGTGTAAGTGTGTGATGTATAGAGAGAGCGTATAGGTGACAGCACTGTGTATGTGTGTGATGTATAGAGAGTGTATAGGTGACAGCACTATGTATGTTTGGATGTATAGAGCAAGTGTATAGGTGACAGCACTGTGTAAGTGTGTGATGTATAGAGAGAGCGTATAGGTGACAGCACTGTGTATGTGTGTGATGTATAGAGAGTGTATAGGTGACAGCACTATGTATGTTTGGATGTATAGAGCAAGTGTATAGGTGACAGCACTGTGTAAGTGTGTGATGTATAGAGAGAGCGTATAGGTGACAGCACTGTGTATGTGTGTGATGTATAGAGAGTGTATAGGTGACAGCACTATGTATGTTTGGATGTATAGAGCAAGTGTATAGGTGACAGCACTGTGTAAGTGTGTGATGTATAGAGAGAGCGTATAGGTGACAGCACTGTGTATGTGTGTGATGTATAGAGAGTGTATAGGTGACAGCACTATGTATGTTTGGATGTATAGAGCAAGTGTATAGGTGACAGCACTGTGTAAGTGTGTGATGTATAGAGAGAGCGTATAGGTGACAGCACTGTGTATGTGTGTGATGTATAGAGAGTGTATAGGTGACAGCACTATGTATGTTTGGATGTATAGAGCAAGTGTATAGGTGACAGCACTGTGTAAGTGTGTGATGTATAGAGAGAGCGTATAGGTGACAGCACTGTGTATGTGTGTGATGTATAGAGAGTGTATAGGTGACAGCACTATGTATGTTTGGATGTATAGAGCAAGTGTATAGGTGACAGCACTGTGTAAGTGTGTGATGTATAGAGAGAGCGTATAGGTGACAGCACTGTGTATGTGTGTGATGTATAGAGAGTGTATAGGTGACAGCACTATGTATGTTTGGATGTATAGAGCAAGTGTATAGGTGACAGCACTGTGTAAGTGTGTGATGTATAGAGAGAGCGTATAGGTGACAGCACTGTGTATGTGTGTGATGTATAGAGAGTGTATAGGTGACAGCACTATGTATGTTTGGATGTATAGAGCAAGTGTATAGGTGACAGCACTGTGTAAGTGTGTGATGTATAGAGAGAGCGTATAGGTGACAGCACTGTGTATGTGTGTGATGTATAGAGAGTGTATAGGTGACAGCACTATGTATGTTTGGATGTATAGAGCAAGTGTATAGGTGACAGCACTGTGTAAGTGTGTGATGTATAGAGAGAGCGTATAGGTGACAGCACTGTGTATGTGTGTGATGTATAGAGAGTGTATAGGTGACAGCACTATGTATGTTTGGATGTATAGAGCAAGTGTATAGGTGACAGCACTGTGTAAGTGTGTGATGTATAGAGAGAGCGTATAGGTGACAGCACTGTGTATGTGTGTGATGTATAGAGAGTGTATAGGTGACAGCACTATGTATGTTTGGATGTATAGAGCAAGTGTATAGGTGACAGCACTGTGTAAGTGTGTGATGTATAGAGAGAGCGTATAGGTGACAGCACTGTGTATGTGTGTGATGTATAGAGAGTGTATAGGTGACAGCACTATGTATGTTTGGATGTATAGAGCAAGTGTATAGGTGACAGCACTGTGTAAGTGTGTGATGTATAGAGAGAGCGTATAGGTGACAGCACTGTGTATGTGTGTGATGTATAGAGAGTGTATAGGTGACAGCACTATGTATGTTTGGATGTATAGAGCAAGTGTATAGGTGACAGCACTGTGTAAGTGTGTGATGTATAGAGAGAGCGTATAGGTGACAGCACTGTGTATGTGTGTGATGTATAGAGAGTGTATAGGTGACAGCACTATGTATGTTTGGATGTATAGAGCAAGTGTATAGGTGACAGCACTGTGTAAGTGTGTGATGTATAGAGAGAGCGTATAGGTGACAGCACTGTGTATGTGTGTGATGTATAGAGAGTGTATAGGTGACAGCACTATGTATGTTTGGATGTATAGAGCAAGTGTATAGGTGACAGCACTGTGTAAGTGTGTGATGTATAGAGAGAGCGTATAGGTGACAGCACTGTGTATGTGTGTGATGTATAGAGAGAATATATAGGTGACAGCACTGTGTATGTGTGTGATGTAGAGAGAGAGTATAGGTGACAGCACTGTGCATGTGTGTGATGTAGAGAGAGAGAGTATAGGTGACAGCACTGTGTATGTGTGTGATGTACAGTTTATATTGTATAGGTTAAAAACAGAATGGAAGTTGCTCAATCAGTTTATAGGTAAATGTAAACAGGTGCATGAAAGGCAGGGGGTTAACCTGCTAGCCACAGAAACAAAGGGAAAAATAGCCCCAGCACACTGCCATAAACCAGTAACAAACTATACTGTTCTATCTGTAAAATAAAACACAGAAATGTTCGTTACGCATATTTGTACAAATATGAGATAAGCCACCAGCCACTGTCAAGGCCTTTCTGTATATGGTGGTCCTAACTCTAACAATGAGAGTCCCAATGTTGGGTCCCATATATATGTTCATAAATTTCATAGAAGGAGATTTGGTCATACAGCGCTCCCGTAGCAGCCAGCATTGCTTATGTGGACACGTGACCGCCGGGAGAGGGAAACACAGCGTGAGAGCCGCGGAGGAAGGAAGCAGAAGGAGCCAGGTAAGAAAGACATTAATAAGAGGGGCAGAACTATGGAGGCTGAACAGAGGGGCAGAACTATGGAGGCTGAACAGAGGGGCAGAACTATGGAGGCTGGGCAAGTGGGGGCATAAATATGGAGGCTGGACAAGTGAGGGCATAAATATGGATGCTGGGGTAAATTTTGAGAAATCAACGGCTTTATACCTCTGCGCAAAACGTTCCAAACCACCATGAGCTAAAAAAATTTATATTATGTGGGCAACAAAGTCAATCCTCTACTTAGGGATTATTTTACCAAAATGTATCGGAAATTTATATCACCTAAATTTAACCAAAACAATTGCACATGTTGAATCGGTAATCAATGGTTGGTCGCACTTAAATTTATCATATGGGGTTCGCGTAACTTTGCTTAATTTTTCCTAAACTATTATACCCTCTTCAAGCATTACCCCTTCTTCTTAGACAAAAAGACATCAAACACATATACTCTGTCTTCAGGTCCTTTATTTAGCAAAAGAAAAAATCAAGAATTAGTCTAATAAAATTGCAACAAACATGGTCACAAGGCGGTCTTAATGTGCCCAATATACAAGGATATAGTCAGGCAGCACAACTGCGTCATTTAAGAGATTGGTTATCAAACTCGGAAACATACACAAACAAAACATTAGAACAACAATTTTTACCAGACATTAACCTAATAGCCTTCTTGCATCTTCATGACTGTGAGCTCTCAGCCCCAATAACAGATAACCCTCTTTTGATGTCAACACGGAGGTTATGGTTTCAGCTTAGACATCAATTTCAGCTGAACCCATATTATTATCTGCATCTCCCCCTGATGGGCAACCCTAACTTCTAGGACTGTGTGGCGGCTTGGCCCTTTACTCAATGGGCAAAGGAGGGTATTGTGAAGCTGATTCATTTGGTAGATAAAGGGAGCCATAGACTCCTAACATTTAGACAAGCAAAGGAAAAATATAGGGTCATTAATCAACATGATTTAGCTTTTATGCAAGCTCAACATTATATAAGCCAGGTGACGCGTATGCTCTGTGAGAAGGATTGGCATAACTCGCTGGATACATTGCTTTTCTCTATAGTACCACCCCGCAGGGCAATTTCCAACCACTACAATTTGCTGAGACAACCAATTGACCATACTAAGATTAAGTCAGGACTAACTCAATGGGTTGAATATTTCCCAAATACCTCCATATAAAATATTCTTAGGGCTCATTCTGAGACCGAACGCCTTTTTCCATCAATGATGTACAGGGAAATGTTTATTAATCTTTTGCACAGAGTGTACGTCTCGCCAAAGTGGGCTTGTCAGATTGGTTTTACCCAGGATAATAGATGCCTTAAATGTAGCTACCCGGAGGCAGACTTAAATCATTGTCTATGGGAATGCCCAATCATTAAAAAATTTTGGTACAGTATTCATAGATTTATTAATGATTTCTTAATAACCCTATTCCCACTAACAGCTCAATGGGCTTTGCTTGGAATCTTCTCCCAAAGCTGGCGAATCCCGCCGGGATATAAAAAAAAACTCATTTTGGCAATATCAGCTGCTGCTAAAAAATGTATTTTACAATCATGGCTAAAGGCCTCCCCACCTCCCATGACTCTATTTAGGGAAAAGTTATTTTTCATATTTAAAATGGATTGGATGGAGGCTTCCTTACAAAAGGAATCTAAAGTCGAAAAAATGTTTAAAACCTGGGAGGGATTTGTAAATATTTTGTCGGAACCCATCAAACGCAGAATTTGGGAGTGTTTCCGTCATACATACTGGTATGAGTCAAGGTCTTATGTTAATGATCCTCCTTTTGTTTTTGAGGAATAAAACACCTCAAATATTGGGCCAGGGCGACTCTCATCACCACATTTATTAACATTATAAAATTTTGGGCGATATATTAATGACCTGGTGTTCATTTGGGATGGGGACTCTATTTCAGTTGATTTATTTCTTCAGCACCTCAATAATAATCGGTTTAACTTATCATTCACTCACCAACACAGTGAATCCACCATTAATTTTTTAGCCATCACCATTGAGGTGGTTGGGAACCTGCTACACACTAAAACATACCAAAAGCCAGTGGACACTAATCATTACCTACAATACCGCAGCTGCCACAAGCGGAGCTGGCTCCAAGGGGTCCCCAGGAGCCAATTTATGCGCTTGCGGCGGAATTGTTTGGATGTTGAGGTTTTTTACAAACAAAGTGAACACCTTAAAAACAGCTTTTTGACACAAGGATATCCGATTCATTTGATTAACAGCGCTTTAGAAGATGCTGCCTCTAGAGATAGACATGACCTCCTGACAGAAAAAACAACTAAATGTACAAATTCTGAATTTACAGATGAATTATCTTTCACCACACAATATAACTCAAATGCCAAAGAAATTTCTAATATAATTCGAAAGAACTCAAAAATCCTAAATTTAGATCCTTCCTTATGTCCAGTTATAAAACAAACTCCTCGTGTAGTTTTCAAGAAGGCCAAGAGCCTAAAAGATATTCTAGTTCATAATCACCTGAAAGATCAAAAGAATATTAATATAAAAACGTGGCTTCCAGAAAAGCCAAAAGGGTTTTTTACCTGCGCACAACCCAGGTGTGGTATGTGCCGCTTTGGCCAGAACAGAGAACAACAGTTCTGTTCTAGAGAGGGAAGGGACAAGTTTCCTATCAAATAATTTATTAATTGCAGGAGCTGCTTCGTGTTCTACCAACTATCCTGCATCTGTGGGATGCAGTATGTTGGCAGGACCACGAGGCAGCTCCATGTGAGATTTTCAGAACACAGGAGGAATATTGTAAAGTGTAATAGGTTACACTCTGTATCACGATACATTACTGACCGACATGATGGCAGAGTGGAAGTCCTGAGGATCAGGGGTATAGAACTTATTGAACGTACATCAAGGGGCGGAGACCAATATGCCCGACTCTGCTAGAGAGAGGCACACTGGATCTTCAGACTTGACACCATGGCCCCAAATGGCCTTAATGAGTCAAAAGAACTCAACCATTTTTCCTAACTATAAATCACAAGTGGACTGTACCCCTGACCCCCGCCTCCCCTCTGCCACTACTGGGCCTTGCTATATATATATTTTTTTTTCCCTTCCCCCTCCTTTTTACCATCTTGTTCATTATCAATATTATTATTTTCATTGCCTAGTCTTAGCAGAGCACATTGGTGTGCCCCCCTCTAGTTGGCCGACTGCCAGGTGGGCTCCTCAGATGTGTGTGCTAAGGTGACTTATTTTGTGTGAAGTCTAATGTGTTTATATTGCGATACACAGCACAAATATCTATTATGCTTGTCTGTTTGATGTTTTCTGACCATATAACTATGGGCAATTTAGTGGTCGAAATACAGATTTTCGAAATTGGGATTTTCTAACCGGGGACTGCATACCATAACTATATGAGAATGATAATTGCATCTTATTTGTCTTTCCCTTTGTCTTTAAGATAAACGTGAATATGAATCCCAAATGCTTAAACTATTTTAGAATGTATTGATATAAGATTTAATGTACTGATTCTGATATTTTGACTTTAAAAATAATATGCTAATGGAGGTGGCCCCCCAAGATTACCGTCTTCTCCACATCAGCGTATTTAATTGAGCCTGGTAGTAATACGGGTATACTATAGGGCTAATCACTCATCCGTTTAATTAACGGGTGAGAACGAAAACTGTATCTTATATACTTCCTCATGTTTCTTTAAGATAAGTGAAAATATGAACCCTAACGTTCAAATTAATTCTATAACATTTTGATATAATACTCATTTTATTGATTTTTGTTTTTCCTTTAAAATAAGTTGTTAATGCATGTGGTCCCCCAGGATCATTGTTTTTCCGCACACCACTGTAGTAAACTGAGCTTGGAAGTAAAGACAATAAGTTGTTAATGCATGTGGACCCCCAGGATCATGGTTTTTCCGCACACCGCTGTAGTAAACTGAGCTTGGCAGCAATGTGTAGACTATAGGGTTAACCACTCACCTGTCTAATTAAACTTGTTTAAATAGCCAAGCCCCTTCCCCATTCCCCCACTTACCTTTTCCTCCTGATGAAACTACAGCAGTAGTGAAATGCGTTGAGGTGTCCTTTTTAATTTACAACAGCACTGAACTTGACCCACTTTTTGGATTCTTTTTACCATGAACATTGCAGCTGATTATCAAACTAATGAATGTCGAGTGTCTCTCTATAACAACTACTGCTCATGTTGCAATCCAAATAACTTCAGAGACTGATTCCAGTTAACATATCAGCTAGAAGCCTATCTAGGCAGGAGGTCGCTACATTGTCTCCATAGGATCAGCATCCTAACAGCGTCTCTCACAGCTACCCAGCAAGAAATCCACGGGCCGATCAGCACAGCCGATAGGCACAACGGCAACCTAATATCCAAAATTACTTGGCTCCACTGAAAGCTACAGAGAGTAACAGCTGACGTTGGAAGTGGCAGCGGGCAGTTTGAATCACCCTCGACTATTATCATCTGAAGTTAAGCTGATGAGAGCTTTGCCTGCTGACCTGACAAAACAACAAATACGGCTCATCACCTCTTCTGAACAAAAGATAAGTACTACTGGTGATTGCACCCATATTGATGCCGCCACTGTATAACTTTCTGAATCAAGCTCATATCTATATGTATTGAACTAACATCATCAGCATATCTATTAATCTCTGGAGCATTGTATGATAACAGATTCTTTACAGCTGCTTACAATTGCTACATTTTTATAAGTGGCACATATA
>WWET01006994.1:0-16455 GCA_011038615.1 Limnodynastes dumerilii | reverse complement strand
GTGTTCCACAACGTCAGGGACTACTAACAGTCCATATTTTCTAGGTTTCCTTAAAGAATCACAAGTGATATAATGAGCAGCACCTGTGGAGCTTTTAAAATGTGACAGTTAGTAATGAACACACCTGTGCTCCAGCAGTTTGACCTGGAAAACATGCACTGTTAGTGGTCCCTGAGGACTGAGGTTGGGGAACACTGCCTTAGTGCACCCCCATAATATAGTTTTAGTCCTTAGTGCAGCCCCATCATAGTTTCAGTCCTTAGTGCAGCGCAATTGCAGTTCACTTACCCTTTCCTCGCTCACCTCTGCAGCACGCTCTCTGCATTGTAAGGTGGTGTGCGCTGTGAATACAGACGCTGACATGGCCCCAAGGTCACGTCGGTGTCTGTATTCACCGCACGCACCACCGCTGTGATACCTGGCACCTGCTGTGACTCCTGGAAAAGGAGTCCAATGGGGAAAAAAAGCAGTGGAGTTTAGTAGGACTCATGCCCTAAGGCTCCGATTGCACTCACATTAGCTGGGTGCCGTCGGAACCTGGGGCACGAGCCCTACAAAACCCACGTTAGTTACGCCTCTGCATACTTCCACTAATAAATTTCCACTTTGACCACTGATTTATATTATTTAACATTGACAGTGTGTTGTGCCCTCATTTGCGTACAGATTTGGATCAGGTATTTTAAATTAATAATGGTGTACTGCTGATATTAATACAATTCTTTCCTGGTATAAACTATGCGTTTTATCTTCTTATTTGTCATAACCCTTTACATGAACTTGATTTTTTTTCCCCCCAGAATGTTTGATTAAGGCACTGTAAGTTTCCATTTATCCAAATTATCCATTTCAGATCTTTTATCACAAAAAATATACTAATGTAAAAAGATTTTCTAATATCCTTTTCTCCGCTCCAATAAACTGTGTAAAATTGTTGAACATAAGCTAAACAAATTTTGCTCTTGTTCAGTTGTGAAGACTGAAAGGAATATGAACATTCATAATACAAATTATTATATCACACCTAATATTTTTTTCCCAGTACACATATACACTGCTCAAAAAAATAAAGGGAACACTAAAATAACACATCCTAGATCTGAATGAATGAAATATTCTTATTAAATACTTTGTTCTTTACATAGTGCTGACAACAAAATCACACAAAAATTATCAATGGAAATCAAATTTATTAACCCATGGAGGTCTGGATTTGGAGTCACCCTCAAAATTGAAGTGGTTCTGCAGTTGGTGACCACAGACCACTTCTCAGTTCCTATGCTTTCTGGCTTTTGAATGCTGACGGTGCTTTCACTCTAGTGGTAGCATGAGACGGAGTCTACAACCCACACAAGTGGCTCAGGTAGTGCAGCTCATCCAGGATGGCACATCAATGCACCTGTGGCAAGAAGGTTTGCTGTGTCTGTCTGCGTAGTGTCCAGAGCATGGAGGCGCTACCAGGAGACAGGCCAGTACATAAGGATGCTGAGCGCTAGATAGGCTATGGGGACCAGGTTCGCTCCGAGCTATACCAACCTATAGGCCTCCTAGAGGAGGAACTTGTGTGGGGAGGCCCATTCGGAGCGAACCTGGTCTATTTTGGGCGATATATTGATGACCCGGTGTTCATTTGGGATGGGGACTCCATCATTTCAGTTGATTTATTTCTTCAGCACCTCAATAATAACCGGTTTAACTTATCATTCACTCACCAACACAGTGAATCCACCATTAATTTTTTTAGACATCACCATTGAGGTGGTTGGGAACCTGCTACACACTAAAACATACCAATAGCCAATAGAACTCAAATATTTTTCCTAACTATAAATCACAAGTGGACTGTACCCCTGACCCCCGCCTCCCCTCTGCCACTACTGGGCCTTGCTATATATATATATATTTTTTCCCTTCCCCCTCCTTTTTACCATCTTGTTCATTATCAATATTATTATTTCCTTTTCACCATCTTGTTCATTGTCAGTAGTATTATTTGCATTGCCTAGTCTCCGCAGAGCACATCGGTGTGCCCCCCTCTAGTTGGCTGACGGCCTTGCGATGGTGACCTGTTGCAGGTGGGCTCCGCAGATGTGTGTGCTAAGGTGACTTATTTTGTGTGGTCTAATGTGTTTATATTGCAATACACAGCACAAATATCTATTATGCTTGTCTGATGTTTTCTGACCATATCATTATATGAGAATTATAATTGCATCTTATTTGTCTTTCCCTATGTCTTTAAGATAAAGGTGAATATGAATCCCGAATGCTTAAACTATTTTCGAATGTATTGATTTTGATATTTTGATTTAATGTACTGATTCTGATATTTTGACTTTAAAAATAATATGCTAATGCAGGTGGCCCCCCAAGATTACCGTCTTCTCCACATTAGCGTATTTAATTGACCCTGGTAGTAATGGGTATACTATAGGGCTAATCACTCACCCGTTTAATTAACGGGTGAGAAGGAAAACTGTATCTTATATATTTCCTCATGTTTCTTTAAGATAAGTGAAAATAGGAACCCTAACGTTCAAATTAATTCTATAATATTTTGATATAATACTAATTTTATTGATTTTTGTTTTTCCTTTAAAATAAGTTCTTAATGCATGTGGTCCCCCAGGATCATTGTTTTCTGCACACCACTGTAGTAAACTGAGCTTGGCAGCAATGTATAGACTATAGGGTTAACCACTCACCTGTCTAATTAAATTGAGCTTGGCAGCAATGTGTAGACTATAGGGTTAACCACTCCCCTGTTTAATTAAACTTGTTTAAATAGCCAAGCCCCTTCCCCATTCCCCCACTTACCTTTTCCTCCTGATGAAACTACAGCAGTAGTGAAACGCGTTGAGGTGTCCTTTTTAATTTACAACAGTACTGAACTTGGCCCACTTTTTGGATTCTTTTTACCATGAACATTGCAGCTGATTATCAAACTAATGAATGTTGAGTGTCTCTCTATAACAACTATTCACGGAGCGCTGCTCATGTTGCAATCCAAATAACTCCAGAGACTGATTCCAGTTAACATATCAGCTAGAAGCCTATCTAGGCAGGAGGTCGCTACATTGTCTCCATAGGATCAGCGTCCTAACAGCGTCTCTCACAGCTACCCAGCAAGAAATCCACGGGCCGATCAGCACAGCCGATAGGCACAACGGCAACCTAATATCCAAAATTACTTGGCTCCACTGAAAGCTACAGAGAGTAACCTTAACAGCTGACGTTGGAAGTGGCAGCGGGCAGTTTGAATCACCCTCGACTATTATCATCTGAAGTTAAGCTGATGAGAGCTTTGCCTGCTGACCTGACAAAACAACAAATACGGCTCATCACCTCTTCTGAACAAAAGATAAGTACTACTGGTGATTGCACCCATATTGATGCCGCCACTGTATAACTTTCTGAATCAAGCTCATATCTATATGTATTGAACTAACATCATCAGCATATCTATTAATCTCTGGAGCATTGTATGATAACAGATTCTTTACAGCTGCTTACAATTGCTACATTTTTATAAGTGGCACATATACACATGGTGAGAATATTTTCAGCATTTCTACTGACTCTGGGATACTGCATATAGACAACATTTTCAGCTTTTGGATATAGCACTAACTATAAAGACCTGCCAATTGTCACTGCAAGAGTTTATGGTTTATTATCATCACAATATTTATCCATTCAAGTGTGTCATTTAATATAACCACTAGCTGCCTGATCAACAGCTAGCTTTTTCCTTGTTTTTTTAAGAGTATATCAGCAGATGTCTGTTGTATTTTAATTATTTGTTTGCTATTATTTGTTTCCTTGCATATATAATTTTTATTCTCAATAATAATTTTTATTAAACAATATAATAAGCCTATCTAGCGCTCAGCATCTTTTTTCTTGTTTTTACCTTTCTAAAGGGACTTATCCTCCCTGCATGAGCTGCTGTATTGGCTTAATAGGTATTTTCCAAGTCTACTGTTAGCACCACCAGCACTCCAATTTGTGTGTTGTAATTTTCTAGGAAACCACACTTCACTGGAGAATAGGAGGGATCAAAGAATGCACTGTTACCCATCTGCATGTGTTCTCATCCATGTGCTCTGTGCCATTGCAATGCTGTGTTCTACAATGTATAGATGAGTAAGTGGGGCCCAGGGGCGGTTATAGCCGCCGTAAGCAGGTACTTTACTATGGGAGTGTCAGGGGCGTATATGTTTTTACGCACGGGCGAAAATTCGCATTCGCCCGTCGGACACCAATTTCGTAGCTCTGGACCAGGCCCTTGGTGCGGCCAAACAGCAGGTCTCTTTTTCTGCGCGGTCCGCACTTGCAATATGGTGGTGTTCGCACCCTTTGCTTTAAGGGCTCTATCTTCCGGCGTAGTGTCTGGCAGGGAGCCGGGAAAGCATCCGTTCCTTACCTGCCTCTATCCTCCGTGCCCAGTGATAATTTTCAGGCACTGTGGGGCGATTTAAAAGTCCCTGTGATGCCCGTTTATGCGGTGTTCTGAGGAGCTCAAATAAAATCGCGTCCACTATGAGTGGCCCGCCCGCCGGAAGTCCATGAGATTATTTTTTTTATTTATTTAACAAAACATCAGACATATTTATTGTAAGCCACAATGGAAAAAACTAAAACTATTACTTATATAAATGATATATCAGATATGTTAAATAGGAAATAGATATTTTTTTATATTTTTGATAAAATATTAATAAAATATGTATTTTAGCTAAAAGAAGATTATTTAAAAATTGCAGTTTTAAAGTTTATGTTGTCTTTTAAATGTACATTTAATGTATATAATTGCCATCTTAATTTTTATGCTGTCAATTGTGTTTCCTTATGCTAATGAAAGCCTTGACTTTTGTATCCTATTTTCCTTCCCTACTAATTATAACAGAACAATCCAGGCAGCTATCACTACTGTTTTTTCAAATACGGTGGCCACATATTTTGGATCTGACCCAGAGTTTTTTGAGTATGGAATTCAAACACACCAAAGTGTAAATGTGTACTCCACATTCAGAAGGAATGAATACACATGAAAAGAGGCTGAGAGTTGTAGTTGTAGGTGCCACATTCACAATTGTGACTTTTCAAAGTCTTAAAGTATCAGTTATTTTTAGTCATATTAATTGCTTGCTTTAATTTGATATTTAATTTTAAAATTATTATTTAAATACTAAATAAAACATAAAATAAAATGAAAAACATAAAATAAACCAATTACAAAAATAGAAGTAAAGGACGCTTGAAACAAGTTCAACTGAATGGACAGTGGAGATTGAAAGTCATGTCTCAGAGATAAATAATAGTAGGTTTGGAAAGCACTGCAACAATTACATTACAAAAAAAAAATAATCTGTTCTCAGATTGAATTTTGCCCAGACTTAAATGACTGGAGGTGACTGGGAATTGCCTTTTCCCTTTGGATTTCACCACACAATCTCATTTTGTTAGTTGGTGGTTTTGTAATTTATTTTTTATTAGTGACGATGCAGGAAAGCAAGTACTAGCAAGTCTCTGATCTTTAAGATAAATTCATTAGGTTGTTGTTAAGTTGTACCAATTTAAAAATTCATTCAAACTCATACACAATATGGACAAAAGTATTTGGACGCCTGACCATTACACCAAAAGAAACTCTAATGACATTGTTTTCAAATGTATATACTTTAATATGGAGTTGGTCACCCTTTTTCAACTATAACAGCTTCCAATCTTCTTGGAAGGCTTTCCACAATATTATGGACTGTTTCTGTGGGAATTTGTGCCCATTCATTCTGTAGAGCATTTATGAGGTCAGACACTGATTTAGGATTAGAAGGCCTGTCTCGCAGTCTCTGTTCCAGTTCATCCCAAAGGTGCTTGATGGGGTTGAGGTCAGGGCTCTATGCGGGCCAGTCAAGTTCTTCCACACTGAACTCACCAAACCATGTCTTTATATTTGTTGCTTTGTACACTAGGGTCATGTTGGAATAAAAAAGGACTTTCCTCAAAATGTTGTCACAAAGTTGGAAGTAAAGCATTGTCCAAAAGGGCTAGGCAGGGCCGGATTAACCATGGGGCTATCGGGGCAGTCGTCCCGAGGCCGCCACACACAAAGGGCACCCACAAATTACAATGAAAGAGGATGGATGTCAGTGATTGACATCCTCCTCTTAAGCACAGTGTATCACAGCCACCGTCTTAAGAGGAGGATGTCAATCACTGACATCCATCCTCTTTCATTGCAATTTGTGGGGGCCCTTTGTGTGTGGGGGCCCCAGGACGACCGCCCCGATCGCCGCATGGTTAATCCGGCCCTGTCTGTAGTAGCACGTAACTTATGTACGCGTGCGTACGTAACAAAATCTCAAGTCTGGATGAGGCCTAATTATTTAATAAAGTTAGGAAACTTACACAAGCCTCTTGCACAAGTCGCTTTTTTTTGCTGTTTGGTATTTATATTTATATATAATGTCTTGGTATTTGCTTCCGTATCCTCTCAATTTTATTTCCCTTCACCGAAATCACAAATATTATCTTTTCCAGTTCAACCCTAATTTTTAGAGTTGTGTCCTCTTTCACTCCCATGACTTGCAATTTGCACTTCTAGTTCTTTCTACCTCACTCACTTACACTATCCCTAAATAATTGGAATCATCACTACAACTTACTCTTCAACTCTAATTTTAGAATTCTCTCGCTGAACTTATATTTCACAGTCTCTCTCTATTATTAAAAAGTATTTTTAACGGGACAGATCACACCCAGATACTGCACTCTTCACTAAGGTTCTTTTGATCTCTTTTTCTATACCCCTTTTTCTCCAAACACTAAATGTGAAAACTGCTTCCTTTATACAGAAAATGAGTCATGTTTACACCTTCTGAATTTATATTCTGGTACTTTTTTCTTCATCCACTGAAGTATACAAAATAATGTGTGTGTATATGTAGGCATATCAGTCACATTTTTGTGTCCTCTGCCAGGCTTCTGGAGGAAGGAGGAAAAGGAAGAAGAAAAATGAAGAAAGGTGAGACGCAGAAAAGAGGTAAGTGCCCTTTGTGTATGTGATATATTTATATATTTAAAAAAAGCAGCACATCTAATATATATAGGCCCATCATTGGACAAACAGAAGGAAGCGGCCAATAAGGCTAACTGGACACAAATAAAGAGGGGGCCAATAAGGTTTCCTGGACACAGAAGGAGGGGGCATTATTGCTGAATAAACACAGAAGGAGAGGTAATAAAGATATGTGGACACACATAAATAGGTGGCAATAAGATTGGCTGGATACAAAGAGGGGGTAATAAGACTGGTTGGACACAGAAGAAATGGGCAATAAGGCTGGTTGTAAACACAGAAGGAGGGGGTATATAGCTGACTGGACACAGAAGGAGGGGCAATAAAGCTGGTTGGAAAAACAGGAGTAAAAAATATGGCTGGCTGAACATAGACGGAGGGGGCAATACGGCTGACTGGATACACATAAAAAGGCGATAAGGCTGACTGGACACAGAAGATGGGGCAATATGACCGCTGATCCATAAAAGTGTGGGAGCCTTGACTTTAGCGGGCAGAGGTGAAACACAGCTCATTTCTTTTTCCGTATGAAGGCTGCTACGCTAGGGTTCCTATTGTAACCCTTGCGTAACATCTGGAGGGCGCATGCTGGGTGGGCAAACAGGAGGGAAAAATAAGGCTGGCTGGACACAGAAGGAAAAGGGCAATAATGCTGGTTGGATAGAGAGAAGGAGGGGGTATAAAGCTGATTGGACACAGAAGGAGGAGTTATAAGACTGGTTGGACAAATGGTGTTAAAATTATGGCTGACTGGACACAGAAGGAGAGAGCAATAAGGATGATTAGACACACAGAAAGAGGCAATTAGGCTGGATGGAGGGTAGGAGGAGAAGAAAGCAAGGGTTAATATAATGGTAAATGAACTGATAAAGAATAATATATATAAAATGTATTTTAAAGTAACATTAAGTGCCCTCTCTGACTACCATTTTATGTGTGCATGTGTGTATTTACCTAAATACATTTGCAGTATGTTAATGTGAAGAAGGGACCCCCCACAATTTAGTTGCCCAGGGGCCACCACAGACCTTAATCCGGCCCTGGGGCTAGCTATGCTGAAACTTTAAGATTGCCCTTCACTGAAGATAAGGGGCCTAGCCCACACCCTTAAAAACCACCCAATACCATTACCCCTCCTCCACCAACTTGACAGTAGGCATAATGCAGTCAGACAGGTAATGTTCCAAGCCCAAGCCTGCCCATCTGACTGCTAAATAGAGAGGCATGTTTCATCACTACACAGAAGATGTTTCCACAGCTCCACAGTCCAGTGTTGGTGTGATTTACACCACTCCATCCGACGCTTCATGCAGCTGCTCAGCCATGCAAACCCATTTCATTAAGCTACCACCGCACAGTTCTTGTGCTTACATTATTGCCAGTGGACGTTTGGAACTCTTCAGCTATGGAATCAGCAGAACATTGGCGACTTTTACGCACCATGCACCTTAGCATCAGTTGCTGTTGGTCCTAAAGATTTACACTTTCTAATAATATCGCTTACAGTTGACTGTGGAATATCCAGCTGGGATTAAAGTTCACAAACCGTTTTATTGCAAAGGTGGCATTGTATCACAGTACCACACAATGGCACTCCTAATAATCAATGTGGAGAATCCCCAGAAGCAGCACTTAGAGATTTGCAAATGAAGACTTTTACAGAATACCACATATTCTGTGTGCTGCTTCTTTAAACTCTCTGGACCGGATTCACAGTTACATAGCACAGAAGTCCATTAGGTACCATTTTCTGAATCGCACTTACTCGCATACGTATGAGTAAGTGGGCTGGGGGGAGGCATTTAAATGGCCTTTTGAGGGCGTGGTTAGTAATATACGCATGTACTTAAGTAACTACACACGTAAAGTTAAGGTTGTCCTATGGTCGCGTAAGTCACCAAAAAAACGTCTGTGTGAGGGGAGTGTCATGGGTGTTGCCTTGCAACATATGTACATATATTTGCGTACTTTATCTCTCTCTCTCTCTCTCTCTCTCTCTCTCTCTCTCTCTCTCTCTCCAGGTGAAACTTGAAAAATTTGAAATTAGGTCAAAAGTTCATTTATTTCAGAAATTCAACTTAAAAGGTGAAAATAATATATTATACAGACTCAGTACATGCAAATATAGATATGTTAAGCCTTTATTTGTATTATTTTTTATGATTATGGCTTAGAGCTTATGAAAACCCCAAAATCAAAATCTCACAAAATTAGAATAATGTGACAAGGTTCAATCTTGTAGGCTCAAAATGTCACACTCTAATCAGCAAATTATTCCAGAACACATGCAAAGAGTTCCTGAGACTTTAAATGGTCTCTCAATCAGCTTCAGTAGAATTCACAATCATGGGGAAGACTGTTGACCTGACATTTGTACAGAAAACCATCATTGACACTCTCCACAAGGAGGGAAAGCCTCAAAAGGAAATTGCAAAAGAAGTTGGATGTTCTCAAAGTGCTGTATCAAAGCACAATAATAGAAAGTTAAGTGGAAGGGCAAAGTGTGGAAGAAAAAGGTGCACAAGCAGCAGGGATGACTGCAGCCTGGAGAGGATTGTCAGGAAAAGGCCATTTAAAAGTGTGGGGGAGCTGCACAAGGAGTGGACTGAAGCTAGAGTTAGTGCATCCAAAGCCACCACACCCAGACGGATCCTGGACATGGGCTTCAAATTTCGTATTCCTCTTGTCAAGCCGCTCCTGAACAACAAACAACGTCAGAAGCGTCTTACCTGGGCTAAAGAAAGAAAGAACTGGTCTGTTGCTAAGTGGTCGAAAGTCCTTTTTTCTGATGAGTGCTAATTTTGCATCTCATTTGAAAACAAAGGTCCCAGAGTCTGGTGGAAGAAAGCTGATACCATCCATGCCACACCACATTGATGCAGTAATTTGTGCAAAAGGGGCCCAAACCAAGTACTGAGTACTGAGTACATATGCATGATTATACTTTTCAGAGGGTCGACATTTCTGTATTTAAAAACCTTTTTTTTATTTCATGTGATATTCGAAGTTTGTGAAATTTTGCTTTTGGGGTTCTCATAAGCTGTAAGCCACAATCATCAAAATTAACACAAATAAAGACTATATATATATATATATATATATATATATACACACACAGTATATATATATATATATATATATATATATATCTAACAAGTCTAATTCATATAAGGACAAAATGACATGAAACTAAGTTGTTACTAATCATGATCTCCTATCTTTAAAATAAAAGTCAGAGAATTAGTTACAAATATCTGCAGATATGTGATAAGCCATCCGCCACTTCCAAGGCTTCTCTGCTGGATGGTCCTAACTCTAATCTTAACTCTAAACTGTAGAGCCCCAACTTTGGGTCACATATCCAATATCTTTCTAAACCAAGAGCTCACCTCACATGGAGATTCCCAGGTCTCCAAACTGCCACTCTGAGACCGCACCCCCTCTCAGCTGCAATCCCAGACAGGCTGTAAATGTAGGTATGGCTCAGGCAAGAAACTTCTCATTGTAAAAATAACAGTTTATTCAGCAGAGCCAGCAGCCCTCAGGACATGAGACACAGCTCACGGTTTGACAGACAGATGGTGTGGTCAACGACATACATTAATTTGGGATGGCAATAAATACTCTTTTAACAGGGAGTGTTAGACTAAAATCAGGCCATATATGGTATTAAGATATCTCTTCTAAACATGTTCTTCTTAGGTTATATCAAGTCCATATGGTGGTGGATACATTTCTTCCAAGCAAGTCCTTATATGGTATTGAAGAGATTCCTTTGTCTTGAACCTCACATCTGTTAGCCATTAGCTCTGTGGCTAGTTACGTTATCCTATGTTAGTTACATACATGTACATTTGAACCATAAAACAGAATATATATACCATTATCCTTATATGAACCAGTTATAAACAAATTGATTTATTCTTACTTCTACAATTCCATCCTCTAAGTTTAGGATATGCAAACAGCATCATCCTTAAAAATACAAAATAAAAATAAATCAATCAGTTTAGAGATAAGCACATACCACATATGTATCAATATCCCACAAAACAAATTTACTGTACTATATTTAATTATCACGACTCATTGCAAATTTTCTTCTATTTTCTCATATAATTCCAATTAATTATTAGCTTTACGATTGCTGTTTTTACTTGTACACAAATTTAACCACATATACCATACATTACAAAAACATACAGAAATAATTTAACAAGTGTAATAATCTTGAGATCCATTTACCAATTCAGAGAGTTATGTTTAACTTTAAATTTTTTTATCACCTCTAACAATACTTCCATATAATTATTAGTAACATCTTAAAATTTGTCTGTGTTATTAGTAATGAATATGCAGAAATGTGAATAGAAAAATATAATAGCCCAATTATGCGGTGATGTAATCTGGAATCATTCTATGTCACTTCAGTTCTTTCCTAATCATTTGTAATTCTTATCCCACAATTAAAAAAATAATAATATTGTCTATTAACCAGATACTTTATTTATTACATTATAGTTAATTATAAAACTCCAAATTCTAAAAGTAAGAATAAAACCTAACACCTTTCTTTCTATCTATGATGTAATAAATCATTTCTATCTTTCTACCAAAAAAACTTAAACATTCACCTTGACTTCCATTAGTTTATCTAATTGTGGCATAACTACAATCTGTTACGTAACATTCTATCCACATATTTGTACTACTAATATGTATGTTACCATCCGAAAAACTCATATAATTATACTGTTTCGTTGTTAATTCAAACAACCCTCTATGTACTATACAACTGTGTCTCCTATCGTTACATTACTATCTATTTATCTTTTGGAATTTGTTGAAAACCTTTATAATCACTTGTGTTAGGGAATGGTCATGTTTTATATCAGTGTCTAATTAATATTATTCATTCCAAATGTAAATATATTCTTACTAAAGACAGGTTTGAGTTTAAAAGAAGTGGGCAGGGTGACTTTATCATGTTCAATACCATTGTTATTAGGGCCTCCAAAAAATTCAGCATAGAGATAGTGAATAAAATAATAGAGATGATCAAAAACAGAGAAAAAAACATAACTCATATCAGCAATACTCAGTCTTTTCATAGGATTATAATTCCATTGGTTGGGCCTCTAACTTTTCCTAGGCCTCTCCATCCTCAGACAGTGCTGGCAAATCAACGTCCTGATCATCTGTGTCAGAAATGCCCTTTATAACATTTGTTCTTAGTCCAATCAGTGCCCTTTTTCAGTGTGAAGTGTGTACCCAAGAGTCCTTTTCAGCAACTTTAACAGTGTGTCTGTGACAAGGAGAACATTCCAAGGATCTTCCCATTTATCTGTAAGGGAACCAGAGTGTATAAAGTAGTCCTGTATCATGACATAGTCTCCTGGCTGTAATTCATGTGCCGGACCCTCTGTAGCTGTGGGCTGGACATTACTATGCTTTCCATAAACTTCTCTTAAGTGTTTAGCCATCTGGATCACATACTTAGTAGTGGCTTCTTCTTGTAGCGTCAGATCAGTAGGTAGTAAAAAAAAACAAAATAAGCAGCATTCCGAAAAGTATTGCATATGGTGAGAGGTTCAAAAATGATCTTGAACATGGTAAAAATGAGCTTCTTTCTACAAATACCTAATTAATGGATCTTCCCTCACTTATTCCTAATAACCAAATTAATCCTTTCAATTCTACCTAATACTTGGGATCTATATGAAGTGGTACTTTGTTCTATCCCTAACATTTTTTAATAACCTTTAATAAATCCTAACATTTTTTTAATAACCTTTAATAAATCGTATATTCCACATAGAAATTCCTGCACCATTTTCATTATTATAAAAGTAATTATCATAAGACAGCTGGACAGTAAAAAGAAAAGAGAAACTCTGGCGCTAAATTCAAGCTGTGCTGGGGAAATATGCACTTTCCCCAAGGCAAAACAAGCAAATTTGAAACCACAGCGAAAATCAACTGAAAAAAACAAAAAAATGAGAATAAATAAAAAAATATAAAAAATATATATATGAATCCAAAAAAATATATGTATAAATGACTGAATTCACTGGTGCAACCAAGGAGCTTAATTCAAAGTTTTATTCATACATAATAAAAAGTAAAATGTGGCATAAAATGCATAAGATAATAGCAGCTGCTATAACCTGATTAAATGAATCTGCTAGGTACCAATTGATTCAATAACTATTGCTAAAGTTCAGAAAGATCTCCCACAAATTCTATGAATGGCTTGGAGTTCATTCAAATAGGTGCCCCAAGGTGGGATGATTTCATCAGAGTATATATCCGTTGTAATGGACTCTTAGAAATTAGTATAAACAATGTTGCAATTAGTAACAAATGCAGAGATGGTATGTTATGGTACTCACAACCCTGGTCACTGTGTTAGTAGCAACTTGAAGGTATTGCAGAGATGTCCGTCACAGTAGTGAATAGAATGTGGTGAAGATAGAGAACATATGATGTTCGTTGAATGCTGTTTGCTCCTCCGTTGTGGCAGGTCAGCTCAGGCAAGAGCGTGCCTGTGGAGATTTAAAGATGCTGTAGATCAAACAAGCCGCACTGAATGGTAGTGGCGGCAGGCTGCAAGTGCAGCTGATGTAACACGCGTTCTCCCCACACCGAGGGAATACAGCTGTTTTTACGGAGCGTGCAAGAAAAGTCTTCACCTCATCAAATAGTTAAAATCTGCGATAGTGTACTTTCAGGTCTGTTCAGACTTAGCAAAGTGCAGGTGCAGAGAGTTCAAATAGCAGCGGTAAGAGACCAACAATGTAAACAATGGCTTACGCGTTTCACCCCGCTCCCTGGGCTTTCTCAAAGCTGTGTGTTGGAACTGTGGTCCGGAACCTCCTTATAAAGGTCCTCCATAGAGTGGTAATTGAATAATTAACCCTTGATGTTCATAGTGGTCTATTTAAACAGAATGAATGCCAAACATATATATATATATGTAAAAACACAGAAAATACAATGTGTTAAGAAATAAAAAATGAGAAAAGGAACAAGGAACAAAGCTACTTGGTTGCTACACATATAAAAGATAGTCCACTGACAATATAATATTATGGATAAAGTTACATGAGAACGTTTATTATAAAACATTACTTAAATAAAACATTTTTTTTTTATTTTTTTTTAATAAATAAATATCTATAGAAAGCTATGGTCTGTCTTTTATGATCAAGTTGACCACACTTTATTAATACAGTGACCATGAAGGTAAATAGAATTATAATACTATGAATAAACACTATAAATGTATATTTATGTCTACATCTGTAATACATTTCCAAGGCATATTCAAATCGTAAGGGTGCCATAGATTAATAAATGTCTGCATCCCATCATAACAGTATCAAACTGTCACGAAAAGTGCAGGCTACTTCGAATATGGGTATATCATTGAAACAAGCATATTTGGTAATAATAATAATAGCTCTATGTGCCCAATAATTGCATATTCAGACAATCCCGTATGAATGAAGATCTTAAAGTAATATCCTACTCTAACTTATAAAGTTAAAAAAAAAAAAAATACAAATAAAAAAATAAATAAAATGCTGAGATAATGAATTCATAAGAAAACAATTACACTGCTAATAATGATGACAATGGTTTTCTTCAAAAACCAGTGTCTCTGAATTCAATCGAATCATTGAGACCTTCTGGATATAGGGACTGTAGATGAAACATCCAAAAGGTCTCTCTTTGACATAAACGTGTATATCTGTCTCCCCTACCCCATATAAGGTTAAGCACTGTGGGTCATTTTGGTGGAAATTAAAAACATGTCTATACAAACTATGGGTTAGTACCTTGTTGCAGATGTTGCGGCGGTGTTCTCGAAAACGCTCTTTTAATTTTCTTGTGGTGCGACCCACATAATGTAGGTGACACATACACTCAAGAACGTAAACCACATATGTGGTCTCGCAATCTATATATTCTTTAATATTAAATTTGTTGTTATTTTGTTTAAGAGAAATCCATTGAGCACCATCTGCAATAAAGGTACATGTAAGACAAGTAGTTCTTTTACATTTAAAACATCCTTTGTTGTCCCTACATTGGGTACTGTTTGACAAGGAAATATATTTATTCTTAATATAGCTCGGGGCAAGAATATTCTTCAAATTCTTGTTCTTTTTAAATATAATAGTTGGATTGTCTCCCAATAAAGGCCCTAAAATGTTGTCCTGCTTCAGGATTCCAAATTTCCTTTTGAGAATCTTGGTAATTTGTTTGGACCCAGAGTTAAACTTAGTCACAAAAGGAATATCAAAATCATGGTTAGTTTTAGCTTCAGATTTTTCCTTGGGAATAAGAAGTTGTTTTCTGTCTAGACTCTTAGCATAGCTAATGGCTTCATCCAATATCTCTTCAGGATATTTTCTATTAGTAAAGTTCTGATACATTTGTTTTGCTTGTGAGGCAAATTCGGACTCTTCGGAACAATTCCTCCGAATCCCGGGTGAACTGTCCTCTAGGAATATGGTTCACCCACGGACGGTGGTGACCACTCCTATAATGGAGATAGCTAGCAGCGTCCGTGGGTTTTGTGTAATTGGAACTGATGATCTTGTTGTCCTTGGCGGAGAGTGTAATGTCCAAAATATTGACCGAAACCGGACTAAATGTGTGAGTGAAAGTGAGATTGTATGGATTGGTATTCAAATAAGTGACAAAGGAATTGGCCAATTCTGGTCCCCCATCCCAAATAATAAGTAAATCATCGATATATCTAACGTAGTGCACCAGGTTCGCCCCAAAGCTCCCATTGCACAGGTATAGTTCTTCAAATCGTCCCATGTAGATGTTAGCGAAGCTTGGGGTGAACCTGGTGGAAGACAGCTGGACAGCGAAGACAGCTGGACAAGCTTCTCCCCATCATAAATACATAGTAACACACCAATACACATTGTAACCTCTACAATCTTTATGCTAAAAATAATCTAAACTCTCTAGAATGGACTTTTTTTTGTGGCTCTGTGGAACCTGTTTTTACCATAATTTGCTTTTACACATTATACATTTGTTAAACATTTTCTTTTGACTTGTAGCAGAAAGTCCTGTAGTTACACCAATAAGATTTTATCATTCTACACATAATATCTGCTCCAATATGAGAAAGTCCATGAGCAGCCTGGGATAATAGGAACTTTAGCATTAGTTTCTGGCAACTGTGTGAGTCTATCCACAAAGCAGTGACTGGGTCAAAGGTCTTCATTGTATTTCATTGTATTTCCAGCTGGTACATTCCTGTAGAGAGGAAACTTTAACATATTGATTAGTTAACACATCCTTAGGCTTCTATGTCAGTAGTAGTAAGAGTATATACATTCCATCAA
>WWET01006993.1:44094-58787 GCA_011038615.1 Limnodynastes dumerilii | reverse complement strand
CTGCCGTCACTTTCTATGTTTCTAAGTTTCTATCTTCACTGTGAGCCTGGCAGCTTCTTTCACATTATTTACAAATACTCACCCCTCCTGCGAGATCCCGCGATGATCCGCCGGGTCCTCGCAGTGCTTCTCATTCATTCGATGCATATGCGCAGTAACTCTCATTCGGGACTTTATAAAAAAATTTCAACTCCTGATATGAGAAACACGGCACATGCGCAGTGTATTCATGCCGGGACGACAACTGCAGCCCGACGGGTCACCCAGATAGGTGAGTTTATTAATATTTACTAATTACGTGTTAAAAATTGCATGTTATTTTTACATTATGGGCATAATTTTTTTGCACCTCTTCAAGGTGCGTATTATGAGATATGAGGGTGAAATTCAGTTCATTTCATGGAAAAAAAATAATATTACAGTTGGTCACCCTGCATATCTTTGTGGAATTATTTTCTAATAAATTTAAATAGGAGTTCATTTTTTACTTTGGCTGCTGCTGAGGGAGGATCTTCAATCTACTACTATCAACTGAGAGGACTACCACTGCTAAGCTATTTCTTTTCATTTTATACACATTATACATTACACTTGTCCCACATTAATTTATATTAATACATACATAACATGTATGTTCTCCAATAGATTGGACTGGATGACAGGAGAATTTTTTAAAAAGGAGAAGAATGTCAGTTAAGTGAATGGGTGAGGGGAGAAAGTTTGAAAAGGAGAAGAATAACAGGTGACTGGATAAGAAGAGAAATTTTGAAAAGGAGAATGATGTCAGTTAAGTGAATGGGTGAGTGGAGAAAGTTTGAAATGGAGAAGAATAACAGATGACTGAATGAGAAGAGAAATTTTGAAAAGGAGAAGAATGTCAGGTGACTGGATGAGAAGACAAAATTTTGAAAAGGAGAAAATGTCAGTTAAGTGAATGGGAAAGTGGAGACATATTGGAAAGAAGAATAATGACAGTTAGGTTACACAGGAAAATTGGTACTTACAGATAAGTGTTGTCCAGGTCTGAAGGAGAGGGAATATAATCCAGGAAACAAAAAAAGTCCAAAAAAATCCCACAATTATAAATCCAAATAGAAATAAGTCCAAGAAAAAAAACAAAAGTCCAGTAGAATATATTTCAGTAAAGTTAAATTATTTTACACAGGGTGCACATTACAAACTAAAATAAAATAGTAACCATCATTTTAGAAAGGAAAGTGTTGCTACATACCACAATTAGGATTTCTCTGGGGGACACTGATCCTGGCTCTGGTAGTGGTGAACAATGGATGCTGCCCACACCCTGCTTAAATCTGTTCCTCTAGGGGAAGAATAACAGGGAGCTGTGGTGATGGAGAAGGCTCTCCTGTCCCTGACAGCTGATGATTGGCCAAGCAGTAACGTAAGCAGGTGATTGGCTATGTGTTCTATAGTAGGCATAGTACAGGGTCATTTCTAGGTGAGAGCCCTGCAACAACCCCCCACCCCACACACATTACCTTTTCAAAGGTTATAGCAGAATGGCAGCAAAAAATATACATTTATTTACCCAATATAGGCAAAGAATATGTGTACCAGACATTTTTCTTTATTATTACTATTACTATATATCTACCTGGCTGTACTATAATGACATTTTCTTTATTATTTTCTTTATTATCATTTATTTATGATTATTATATATTTATATATACAGTATAGTAATAATAAAGAAAATAATCTTAATATATAATTATTATAAATAAATCATAAATAAATAATAATAAAGGAAAAAATTAAGAAAATGTAATTTTAGTACAGCCAGTTTAGATATATAGTATACTCTATACTATATATCTAACCTGGCTGTACTATAATGAAACGTTCTTTATTTATTTATTTTTTTCTTTCGTCGGTGGAAGCCGGTACAAAACTGCTGCAAGACTGGGACATTCCTATCCAATTCTCAGCTTCCGCTCAACCACCTTCTGCTATTAAACGGGACTGGGCTAAAGCGTGAAGGACTTGTCTCGTGAGTGACAACACTTACCTAGTCTAACTTCAACATTTTCTTAATGTGTACATTTGATCCAATTGTCTATAGTTAATACCTGGTTGACTTAACTGTCTCTATTTTGACTCATCTCTACACGTAACTGATATCTCATATTAAGTGTGAATTGTTCTGCTATATAGTGTTACAGTTTAGGATGTCTATGCCCAATTAGTAGCCTCTGGACTCTTTTAGTTGGCAAAGTCACTTGGTAGGCCTATCCAGGGGGTTTTGTTATGTCTAATTCTTATTTTAATGTTGCATTGTTTAATTGCACCAATTGGTGGGAAGAGTTTGTTCTATGACAGGTTTCGGTGGGTGGGGGTTGATACCGGCCCACCCCACGTGTTTTCAGAATTGCCACACAGTCCCTATCGCGGCAACCACTCAGACCCCGTAAAACGGGTTATTTATGTTTGTCCCCTTTGTGTCTTCCCCTCCTCTCTCTTCTCCATATACACTCAAGGTCAAAACAATAAGATGTCATGGTACTGTTCGTGTGCCACAGCTGAGGTACTCTTACCCGTCCAAGGAAAAGCTTTAAACTATAGGGATTATGGTTAAGCTCCTAAGTCTTAATGTAAAAGGGTTGAATTCCCCCAAGAGCAATGGAATGGCCCTCCTGTATTTTCAGAAGATGGGGCGGATCTGATAGCTATTCAGGAGACCCACTTTTCCTTAGCGGCTGCCCCTAAATTTCATAATAACAGATACCCACGATGCTACTCGGCTAATGGGCCCTTTAAGCGCAATGGAGTGGCTTTCCTCATCCGTGCAGGCCTTGAGTTGACCATAGACCAGGAGATCCAAGACAGCAGCGGTAGATACATTATCTTGGTGGGCAGCCTTGAGGGACGATGGGTCACCCTGGTATCTATATATGCCCCCAACTCGGGGCAGATTTCTTTCCTTCGGGCTGTGTTCGAGGAGGTAGCGAAGGTGCGTAAAGGACAGGTCATGCTATTGGGCGATTTTAATCTAGTCCCTGACCCAAAACTAGATAAATATAGTTCAACCAAACAACGCACCTCGGAGGGCAAAGCCCCCTCGGGGACCCTTAAAAAACTGATGCTGGAATTTGACCTCTATGATGTTTGGAGGGTGCAAAATCCGGTGAGTCATGACTATACGTTTTACTCCCATGTCCACCGCTCTTACTCCTGGATTGACCTCATATTGTTAGATAAATGGTCCTTGCAGCAAGTCCAGCCCGCTCAAATCCTCCCTATTACATGGTCTGACCATGCACCCATATTGCTGCCCTGGGATCTCCAAAAATCTAGTCTCCCCCCCCCGACCCTGGCACCTCCCGGATTATCTTTTAACTGATATAGAGGGGAAAAAAGCCATCACCGATTCTCTCTCTTTATATTTAGAAACCAATAAACCCGAGGAGACCTCCCTTACGACATTCTGGTGTGCCCTTAAGGCAGTTGTGAGGGGGACAGCGATCCAGACGGGGTCGCGACTTAAACAGCGGTCTATGAAGGCGCAGAGGGACTGTGAGCAACAGTTAGTCCATCTAGAGCAGCTGCATAAGCAAAACCCCACGGAACAGGGCCTCCATCAACTGAATGAGGTGCGAACCAAACTGTGCAAACATCTCATGTTTCATTCCCGCATTCAACTAAATAACCTACGTCAAAAATATTACACAGCGGGCAATAAAGCAGGTAGAATGCTGGCAAGGTAGCTTAGGGCGCAACAGATGAAACACAAAATTAAGGCATTATGCTCGAGTGCTAAGCAAAAAGTCCTCAACCCGGCACAAATAACTGCGGAATGACAAGGAGGAATGCACACACTGGAACCCGCATAAACAGAAGTACAAATATCAAGTATACAAACAGGAACCCAATACACTGGGGTACAGAGAGGTAGTATAATCACTAGCACTGTATAGTGGTTACAGGCTGAAACTCCACACACAGGAAGGTATACTATGGTACAGGAGAGTTACTATACTATGGTACCAGGTGCACAACAGGTCCCAGAATGGAACTGGGAGAAAGTGCTGACAGGATGGGAAAGCAGCACTCAGCAGGCAGAGACAGATGGAACTGACCAAAATACGAACACTGTAAGATGGGATATACAGCGGAGCATACGCTCAGAATTACACACTGATAACACACAATCAGTGGAATATACACACACAGCGATACACACTGGAGGACACAATACACAGTGGCAATGACTAGCTGGCGGAACAAACTCACAGGCAAGATGGACAACACTGAGAGGACATGGTAACACAAGGAGTATAGCAGGCAGACTCCTACACTCTGCGAGATGGCAAACGCAGGTGAACGCACAACAAGTGGCAGATGGAACACTCACCCGACAGGGCGGAATAATGTGAGATGGTAAACACATGCAAGCACCATTCAAGAGCAGGGTGGAGACAAGAACCTGGCCAGGGGCGAGGTCGCCAGCGGGAGTAGCAATCTACCCTCACCGCGCATCTCACACAACACAGGGGGATCCACAAATAACTAGCAGAGGGTATCAGGAAAGCAAGGGGGTCACACCAGGAAAACAGGGTAGCAGGATGATATAACAGCAACGAGCAAAGTTAGCAGGCACGATCAGGAAACCCAGACGCTATAACCGACACTTGATTCTCCCGGCAAATACTATTTAAGGAACACTCCCCCAATCAGCTGTGGATGTCAGACACACCTCCAGGGACAATTAACCTGCAGCTGGGGGAAAGTAGACACATAGGGAGGGCCTGATCCAGAACAACGCTTGCGAGCGAATTTACGCGTGGCGGAGACGTAAAATCGCGTTTTTGTAAGTATTGCGCATCATAGAAAATAGTTGGGGTCAGCTATAACATTCCGCACGTCCGGGAACGGGAAATTATAAGGCAACTTAGATCACAACCCATTCAAGGTAATACACTTGGGCATCAGCCTATCAGTTGGGCCTGGGTAGGCCATCCTCGGGTGCTGCAGGGTTTACTTTCGTGATTGGGTTGCATGATCTAGTTGAGTGATTCTATTTGGGGGTGTTGAGGACAAGGGGTGCTTGTCCTGATATGTGTATTACATCCCAGTGACCTCAACTGCTGTCGGGCCACCTGCAAGATCCTTTCTAAAAGATATAGGCAAAAATTACAATCTGGCCACCAATTAATAAACTATTTCCTGTATTTTAAAGCCATGTAAGTCTCTATGTCATTTATTTCACGTATTGCAAACGTAGTTCTGGATCTACCCCATAGACTCTAACCTGATTACACCCTGCTAGAATGACTCCTACCACGTGTAAGACTCATTACACAACATAAACTCTTTCTCAGAATATGAATGTACATTTTCCAGTGATCACATCCTATCAGGAACATGGAATGACATAACCCTTGGTCTTGCTCTATCTATATGTATTATAGATCATTTAGAATCCTGTGGGTCTACAAGACAAGTCTTGGGCTCTCCTGGAGGAGAGGTAATCCTATAGCTTCCATACCAGTCCGGTGTTGGTTTCATTACTTGGGATATAAATAACATCGATCACATTGCCATTACAAGGCCAGGCAGCAGATTGGAAGTGAGGAACAGTAGCTATGCTGGAAGACTCTCAGCCACGGATGATGGATCTCTAACCATGTCTCGTTTATTCACCAGTGACCAGAAAGTCTATAGAGCAGAATTATTTATCGGCAGCTGGACTCACCTCTGTACCCAGCTCTATGACCTCGGAGTGAAGAGTAAGTACAAGAGGCTTAGGGACGGACCCAGAGTAAGGAGGAACTCCACAAAAAGGTGACATGAGTGTATAATACTTAAGGTAGGGTTCTGGCCATGGAAATTCATTGCCCTGTACTACTGTGTGCCGAAATCCAGTGTACGAATTTTTAATGTCGAAATCCAGTGTACGAAAATGCATTGTATGAAAATGCAGTGTATGAAAATGCAGTGTACGGATTTAGCACTTCAAGTTCCATGTTACAATATGTAATTGTATAAAATTTTATTTATTTTCTGCACGGGGGAAGATATTGGGGCAGATCCAGAACTACGTTTTTTAGCGATTTTACGTGTGGCGGAGACGTAAATTCGCAGATTTGTACGCACTGCGCATGCGCAGCATAGAAAATACGCACATTCACGTAGCGTAATTTAGGACGTATGGGTGATTCACGTATGTCTCACGTAAATACTTACGTGTGGGCGTGCCAAATTTACGTTCGTCAACAATACGTTCGTTTTACGTGAAGTAGGCGGGGGGCGGTATTTAAAGTGTACAGTATGGGCGTGCTAAGCTGTGTGCGATTGCGTAGTCAGTACGTCTGTTAGCGGACGTATGCTGTTACGTTAGGAAAAGTTAAGGTAGGGTTTGGGCAGCGTATTTTGACAAAATACGTCCGTGCAAGGGGTGTGCCGAGGGGAGTGTAGCAAAATTACGTGTGCGAAAATACGCTCCGCGAATAAACGTACGGCACACGTAGTTCTGGATCTACCCCATTGTCTAATGTGGATAAGTGTAATTTTTACTTTAAATTCTAATTCAGAGTTCAGATAAGACACATTCCCTTTCAATGCAGTCTGTTTGCACAGTATACATTTACTCTAGATCTGCCCCTTAGTCATTCCCCTTAGGGCATGGGACTGGATTGTTCAAATGTCATTAGAGGGTGGGGTTGGTGTGTGTGAGATGCCCTGCATGGTGGTCTGACACAAAGTAAGGTCATTTATTTACCATTCTTATTTAATGTCTCTGTTGCATTGGAGCTTTTTGAGTTAGAAAGTTCCCATAGAGATAGAAACCAAATTGAACAAGTTCCACATTTCCAGAATAGAGAAGCATCAAATATTACTCAGGCTTCAGAAGGAACAAAAGAACCCAATTTCTTTATGCATTTATATAAAGTAAATGTGAACATGTAAGTAAATAAGTTAAATGATATCACTCAGGTTGGTAATTGTGTATCCCCTGTTTATGTTCATTTTTCTGGGGCTTCTGGGCAGAGCATCATGGATTAACCTGGTCCCTGATGGTCAAACGGAACAGATAAACTATTGCTGAATTATTCCTTAAGGGAACTATGGCCTCCAGGAACACATTAGAGACCTTAGCAGACCCTGTGTTACAATGAATAATCAGCATTTTTAGACCTTTGCTATTGTGTTTGGAAGGGTAAATGGTAATGCAATGGTGCAAAATAGGTCACTGGAGAGTCAGCAGCTGCCTGAACTTAGTTTTGAGCATGAACACGCCCTTACTGAACGTTGTCTATGTCTCTCCAACCCTTTCCTCTCATGAAACTCTGAAAGCAAGCCCTTGCGCCGATATTTGCTTTTGGGTCTAGATTGTTGAAATTGCGCGTGCATTTTTCTGCCCATTTACGAACATTCAGATCAGGATCAGACCCTAAAAATACATGTCCCTGTAAATTATTTAACTTTCTAAATGACCGTAAGCTCATTGGACCGGATTACTTTGTGTGCAAATCTGCAATTATCGGATGCGCCGGAATCTGCATTCGCAGGGCCCTGATGTCTACATATATATGCACTCCCCTTGGAGCAACTGGCTTCCAAAAGTCACATCCTACCTAAATTTGTGCCAGTGTAAAGCAGTTGCAGCCCGTTGTCACACCATGCTGTACATTGTTACCCCAAGTCACGCCCCCACTGGCGAGTACAGCCCAGCTCCCTGACAGACACTGTTGGAAGTGTCATTCCTCTTATGTGGTGGTAGTATGGGATCTGCAGAACGCAACAGCGCCCAAACCTTATACAAGACTATGAAATCAGAACTTGCTGTACCCTCCTGTCTATTATTACTGGTATAATGTCAATCTCATGATTACACTATTTCTTGGGTCAGAATAACTGATATCAGTTTCCAGACATAACTGAAATAATAATGAGAATTCTATGTTATGTCTAAAGATAAAAATGTAACAAATTGTACATCGCGTTTCACTATATTCCTCTCAATGGGCCTGATCCAGAGCTACGATGTTACACTGAACGCTGTAGCACTCTGCGTAACATCGCTTCTCTTGAAATTATTCCTACATTTATTTATTTGCTGAATGAAAACGGAATAACCCTGATCCAAAGTCTAAATACACAGCTAATTTTCAGGTGTAAACACTGCACATGTGCAGCATGTTATGATATTCCATGCATTCCATAATATTCCAGTAAATGTGCAGACATTTATCCAAATGTGTGGGCTCACCACCAGCCTTGTTTCTGTTCATTACTTTTGGATTGTCTGCAGGTGTGAATGTCGAGAGGCAGACACAGATAAATGTTCTGCAAGAATCATATTTCAATTAAGACACCTGTAGACAGATTTACACAGTGCTACAAACCTGACACACACCTGACAAGTGTGTTAAACACTCCAGTAAAATATTTTTTAAGCTATCCTGCAATTCTCTGTTATACCATTGTGAATTTTCATAATGCTTTTTCAGGTTAGGGCTTATGATTTTTGCCATGAGCAATGCATTGCTTATGTAGATGCATGTATTTTGCTCAGGTTTTAAGTAGTTGTTTCTTATTGTTTATATCTGAATGTAAATAAAATGAAACTTCGCCAGATCCAGCATTCCAATGCTGCTGCACTTTGAGTGTCGATGCCGGATAACTACTGAGACCACACTTGGTGCTGTTCAGAGGTGAACAGTCAATAGTGTAGTGTATAGAGCAGCTCACATACTGCAGGATGAAGGCAATCTCCTCAAAATACCAAGAGTAAAAAGATAAAATTGGAGCACAGGTAAACAGCAGTTTATTACAAATATCACAAAGTAACAAAATAATTAAATATACCAATACAATAAAATACAAATAAGACAACAAAATAAAACCATGATTTCATGGTTTCCATGCAAAGTCAGTTTAATATATAGTATATGCTTTATATCCAACTCATAGGTATAAGGGGACTATATAGAAAATCTTCAGTAGCAACAATACATAAATATGGAATTGTTATTGTCCATGTATGAACTCAGCAGTAGAATATGTTCTCCAGTGAGATTATGGATATATGGCAATAAGTGAGTAGCCCACTCCAAGGCCTAGTTAATTACTTACAGTGGAGGCAGCCTTTTAGTAGCTGTAGCAGATAAATGCACGTTAGCACGAGTAGCTTGCTCAAGTGTCTGATATATTCCAGAATGTGCTCCATGTGCTGTTTGTGTTGATGTGGTAAGATGCAGCACAATATTGGTCTGTGCCTCCAAGTTTCCAGGTACTGGCTATATGATCCTGCTAGGTTCTGTGTATAGTAAGATCATTAAAAATTCATGTAAATTTCCAATAACAAAAACTGCATACAGGGAATACATTTATTTTGTTGTTTTGTGATATTTTTAAGAAACTACTGTTGTACAGGCGCTCCTATATTATTATTATTTTTATTTGCATAAAAATACCTCTCTTTAATTAAGTGTGTATATGGAATGGATAGTAAGTAAACACGACATACTGTACAGGATGGGAAAAGTGATGACTCAAAATCGACAGCAATACAAAAATACAATACAATTGAATGCAGAGGAGGCAGTGATAAGTCTGCAGGAGGACACAAGGATAGAGAGCACTTAAATATACATTACAATATAGCAGGGCCATAACTAGGGGATAGAGATAGGGGCAGTCGCCCAGTGGGGCACCTGTAAGTTCATTTTTTAAAGCTAAATTGGTTATTAAAGATTAGCTACGTCTCTGCATTATAGTGGGGGGGAAATTAAAACGATTAAAAAAAAACACAACACAAAGTGATACTTAACAATAACCTCTGAAATAATTGGCAAGCCACAATTATATGAAAATGTCTGTCTCAGCATATTGTCTTAATGTATGCAGTACCTTCTGCATTGTGCAGGCATGTGTCTATATGCTCTGTACTGCACATACAAGCTAGTGGCATATGCACGTGCCAGAGTTGTGGATAAGGGAAAAAAAGTTAACATAACCATATCAAAATAGAAGAAACATATACAGAATAAATAAAAGTAAAACAAGTTTATAAGATAATATTACAAATTAATACAAAGTAATAACTTAAAAAAGGACTAGTTTTTTAAAATAATATATGGCAGAGTAATCACATTGCATTGGTCCATACTCCAAAGGGTTGGATCAGAAAATCCTGGCTTTGGAGGCACAGGCATCCATGTGGGAGGGGTTTACTGCTACAATTTACAGTGTAAATGAGCATTCATGAGGCCCTGAGAGCCACATGCCCAGTGTGTACAGAGGGATACACTAAGAACAGAGCTTGCACTGCATTTGAGTCTCTGAATCTGGTCCATAATGCCTGGAATTAATTGCTGGGATTTTTCTGTTATGTTTATATACTAAAATGAGGCGTGACTAAACTGCTCAATAACTGTACATCATTTGTGTGCAACTGATTGCTTTCAACAGCGTGTTTGTTGCAGACAGCACACCTACATTGTGGTGAATTTGTTGTGTTCACTGATGATGAAAAAAAATAATGATGCCTTAAAGCTGATTGGAGAAGATTTTCTGAGATTTGCAATATATATTCTTTTTCTTTTTCCAGGAAGAGCCTTATGTGATGTTTAAGAGATCAGATACTCCTCTGTTTGGCAAGGACCGGTTTGAAGGTTTTTGCATTGACCTCCTGAAAAAAGTTTCTGAAATTCTTGGATTTGAATATGATATACGTCTGGTTGAAGATGGCAGATATGGATCCCAAGATGAAAAAGGACAATGGAATGGACTAGTCAAGGAGCTCATTGATCATGTAAGTGATTATATATATTGAGCAAAATTAACCATCATTTTATTCCCACTTTTGTAGTGTAATATCTTGTGCAATGAAACAAGATTTATCTAATGACACAAGATAGTCACTGTGTTTCAAACCATTATGTCTAACAAATTTTTAGGGACATTGGACTGTATTCACACCTAAAAATGATTTAGGTTCTTAATTATTTGCAAAAAGTAGCAAGTCGACTCCCCTTACACGCTCCCAGTTTTAGACTTCTTAACCGACTTACGAATGCTACCTTATCTTTAGGTACTTAGCTGTGTGCGTAGGCAGGCTAATTAAGAATGCTTTTGCCTAACCGCGTCCAGATTTCCTCTTTTAAATTGCTCTCTCCACCCAGTCTTCTTATCTTCATTCTTAAGTTTTCCCGGCACGCCCCTTCATTCTTAAGTCATTAGGAACCTTGAGGAAATAGGTTTGTAATGGTGATTTAGAGCCATCCCATTCTTAAGTCCTACTTAAATTGTGTATATTAAGGTACTACGCATCCGCAGTGTATCCCTTCTTAAATATACACAACTAAATAGCAGCATTTTCTTAACTATGAATCAGGTCTATTGTTTTAGGTATAATTATTTTAACTTAGAAATGGGTTATACCTTTGGCGTCCTCTTCAGTGTCTCTGTTCCAGAATTCTTCTCACTTTTATTTTTTTTCTAATTTTGGCCAGGAGATGTAGATTTTTTTTTCCATTTGTAAATGCTGAAATCTGTTCTGACAAATTGACGTATTTAACCACTCATATAACTATAGCATTTTTTCTAGCTAAGGGTTAAACATTTCCTACTCTTTAACCACTCTTGGAAATTTTCTTTGACAAACATAGTAAGCACCTAAAATCACTCCTACCGCTTTTGGATGTAATCACCAGAATTTCAGTGGAGAAAAGGTTAGAGAGGAATTGAAATGTTTGATCATTGGTTAAACTGCTCACAGTTGTTTTAATGGATAAAATGTCCTTTGCTTTCGCAAAAGCTATCATTATTAGCATTATGAAAATAGGTCTCCATGGCAACATACTCAACTGCTAATCAAGTCCTGATTGGTCAACTTTGATGCTCTAGCTTCTGTGATATTTAATGTATTTTTAATTGTACAAAATGTGACAACAACAATTTTGGGGACGCTTGGTAGCTCACCCTCGAATTACCAGCTTTGTTGTTGAGAGACAGCAGCCGCAGATTGGGGCTGACAGCAAATATGTGAGAGGAGGAGCAGGCTGCGTGAGAGAAGCATAAGCAAAAATGGAAAGTTTTATAGGTATAATAAGAGATCAAGGGACATTGATTGAACTGTAGTGTAGTTAACAGCTCAAGCCAATTGTCAGTGCTATAAATCTGCTTTGAATTAATTAAACAATGCTTACACTCCTCTAGAGACCTGTATATACTTTATGCATATATGCATAGAACTCCTGTGTGCTAAATTGTAAATAACATGGGTTGAAGCATCAGAATTGCAATGCAGATGTAATAAAATGGAGAGACATAAATATAATGTTATTTTGTCTGAAAGCTCAGTGGATGTCTGGCAAACGGCATAGGAGAATAATGGTGCCTTTAGCCCTTGCTTTGTTACAGATGGGACCAGAACATAGAGCTGACCATCATAGCTGGGAGAAGTACATTCACCACTGATCAGTCATTAATTACACTACCTATTTTGTTGCTATTTTTGTCTAGCTAGTCTATATCCACAATACCATAGCAAATTTAGGCCAGTATAAAAACTATTAAAGCAAAACAGCAAATGCTAGAATTGGCCCTAAATAAAACACTTCCCGGTATTTGTGTGCTATAGGTAAAAGCAACTTTATAATAAATAAATAAATACATTTTTTTTTACAACCTTGTTTCTATTATCTTATCATTTTATTTTTTGCTATTTACAACTTTACTTTTACTTTGCTGTTAACACGGCATCAGGTCTATAATGTAAATCATTGTAAATGGCACATAGCACATACAGATACACAAAGGTACAAGTCAATCCTCCTATAAGTGTCATACAAGTGTATTTTTTACAGAATATCATAAGAAACGTGTGTGCTGTCTCCAAGCCACATTGGATCATCCATTTGTACAGTTCATTATTACACGCATTTGCACATTCCTTTTCTTCTCTGCATGCATAGTGCTAAAAAGTGTTCACATACATAGTGTGTTAGGGGGACGCGTTCTCTGTAAAGACTATGTTGTTTCCCCAAAAACAGACAGCCGAGAGCTCATTTTCATCTGTCTGTATTTTCAAAATAATACTAATTAAAAGATTTTATTAATGAATGAGTAAGTATGCCAAATGAACTTTTCGGCTTACTTACCCGTTCATTAATTCGGAAACCACCGCCACAAACCAGTCGCAATGCCGAAGACCCGTTGCACCGGACTGAATAGGTGAGTATTACAGGGGAGTCTATGGGAAGTATTAGGGTTAGGCTGTGGGGAAGAGAGTCTTAGGGTCAGGCTATGGGGAGGGGAGTCTTTGGATCAGGCTGTGGGGAATGAAGTCTTAATGTCAGGCTGCGGGGATGGGAGGGTTAGGGTTAGGGAAATGGAAGGGGAGGGTTAGGGTGAGAATTATGATAAGGGTTGGATAATAACACACCTCTTACTGCTGCAGATTTGTCCTCAGGGTCTTCGATTGCTTGTCCTCAGCGAGACAAGAGCAATAGATAGCAAAGACAATTCGAAATTGGCTGGTATAAAATGACTCTTTCGGAAAAGGGCCGTTCTTACCGCCAACCCACAACCTGTGTTAGGCACTTCCAGAATATTGGAGTTATATACAGGGGCCTATATTAAAACGATGTCTGAACCAGTCCTACAAAGGAATCAAGATAACATTCCCTCATCTTCTGCTTTGGCTTCCAAGATTAAAATAATCTATCTTGTCACATCACAGGACAGACTGAGTTATTGGGCATTCATAATTCAATAAGAACACCATGGGTCTGATTTAGCATTGTGTGTAGTTTAGTTGGTAAAAGTATGCTCATGAAAACAGTTAATGACCCTTGTCATTAGCCCTGACCAAAGGGCATTGGAGAACTAGGTAATACATTTTTAAGTAATTATGGAAGCGGTTATACATCTGTGATTACACTGCAGGAAGTAACATAATTTTGTGTGGTGGAAAAAGCTTAAACTTTAATAATGGTTATTTTATTTTACTTAAATGCAATCTATGAATTCTGCCGCACAAAATTATACATCAGACACAGTAAAAATAACAATCCTAACCCTGTTTGAAATTTATGGACATCTTCACTTATTTACTACTCATAACTTTATATTATGCACACTTTTTTTATACTATTTATCCGAAAATCCATTCTTGTCTATTCTATCCATAATGAAATAATATCCATATGCTTTACCAAACGAATACAAGATCTTGATGTACAATACAATTCTGGTGAGTATTGTTTGGCTTTGTCAGTTATCGCAGGTGCCCTTTCTTCAATCAACTGTGTCCTTTATGTGCATCTGCTGCTGTTAAGTTGTGTATGTCTTTCTTTTCTCTGTTGCTGTTATTTGTCATTCTACTTATATGAGCAGATTTTTGCTCTTCTTCTTTGTATGCTTGTATTCTTTTATCTCACTTGTTTTAGTGGTTAAAGAGTCAAAGTCTGGTCACCTGCTGTTTAATTTGAAATGTTATTGCACATACATGAGTACATGAGTACCTGTCACACCTTAGTAAGTGCATTCAAATGTTATTGTTATTTAGAATCTTAGCCAGATTTCCAGTCCAGGCTTAAAATACATACAGAATAAAGAAATATAAAAGAAAAACAGAACAAGGGGATTTATTTTTAATAGAACTTTTCATTTTATGTAGAATTTATTTATTTATGTATTTATTTTTTTGCTGTGTATATATATAT
>WWET01006992.1:46947-58827 GCA_011038615.1 Limnodynastes dumerilii | reverse complement strand
TAGTGCTATGCTGGCATCAAGGGAGGTGGAAAAACACATCAGAAACACTGGCACGATTATTTGTTTTTTAAACATGTTTGATTTATATTGGGCTTTTGCACCCAATATTTCAAGTGAGCCAATTAGCTAACTGAAAGGCTCCCTATTCTTCGAAGGTGTCAGTGCAGTATAATACATGGATTTGCAGCATGCCAGTGCAGAGTGAAGTAGAGACAGGGATCAGGCGAAGCCACGCTACATACAGTGCTGCTCTGCCCTGGCCCCTCTCTGCTCTGCTAGGATTATGGGTCAGCAGGAGAGGTGTATGGTGCTGATAACGGGACCTTTCCCTGGCGGGAAATCGTCCTGCTTATCGGGCCACCCCTGTTGGGATTATTAATCATCCCAGTGTAGGGCCAGCTTAAGAGTACTGCATAAAACAGTATGATTAAAAACAAAAAACAAAAAACTAAAGCCACATTTAGAATGTTATCTTCTCAATTTCAATTATGCATTTTTATTTAACTTTCTGCTATCACATCTTGAAAACTTTGTCAGGGAAGAAGACAAGATTAGGTCAAGTACTGAAGAGCTCAAAACAAAAAAAAATGGTCACACAAAGATGAATTTTTTTACACTTATTTTTATAAGTGTCTACAAACTGCCCTAGGAAGGGCAGCTCTAGGTTGGCAGTACCATCATAATCATTCTGTTTTGACACTTTCCAGTGCTGTGGTGGGTTATTTTGCAATAATCTCTGAAAATAGGATGGTGAATCATACTCTGAAATTTATCTGGAAACTAAAAGAAAAAAAAAAGTGTTTTACCTTCAAAGTGGGTTTTTTTTTTGTTCTTTGTTTTAAGAAAGCAGTTTGACTGTCACTAAATGCTAGGCATTCCCTTAGAGGGTTAACTATACCTCTTCTCCTCCTCTCCTACGAAAATGGAGAATGCAGAATTCACACCCATTGCACTATAAAGTCCAAACATTCAGACTTTACTATGTTTACATATTTTTGTGCTTAAATAGCTGTCAGATTATTAGCTTATTAGATATTTACAGAAGAGCAGGTGTACCTAATAAGTTGGTCATTGATATTCACAATAATTACTTTTCTATACTTTGTTGATGATAATAATAACAACTAACTTTTACTGTCCTTTCTGAGTTTCTGTTCCCTCATTAGTCTGCCGTTTTAGCCTTGCTTGGACATCTTCATCTAGAAAACAGCAATAAAGTTTATTTTAATGCTATGCAGTTAAGTATAAAGTACGGATTTCAAATAGACAACACAGGGAAAATGACAAAGCATAATAAACACACAAACCAGCATAAACAATTAATTTATGTGATCTAGTCATGCAATTATCAAACAACTATTATTATATAAATACAAGGAACAAAAGAGGTCCGGCGCTCCAAACATACATTAAATAACACTATGTGTCTGCACATAAATAAAAAGGAGGTTTAGTTCACAATATAGCTATATTGGGTTAAGCTCACCTGCCCAGCGTCAAAGTACCTCCTGTAGGTGAGTCCCTATCTATTTGCTATATGTGTACACAGGAGGTCTCTGTTAAGACACTACCTGCATTTGAATAGCCTGCAGCGGCCATGTTTGGGGAGTGGTCAGACTCCAAAATTTGCTCCAAAATCTACTTTTGCTACTATTATTATATAAGACTATTATCATTCAAAATAAATTCAGATGTAATTCCAATATAAAAATATACATACATAAACATACTTTTTACTCTTAACATTTTTTTAACCCAATTCACTTAATGAGTAGTTTTAACATTAAGGGGTAAATATACCAAGCTGAGTATTTGAAAGCGTTTTGAAACAGACTGAATTTACTATTAGGAGGTTTAGGGTGTTATTTTAAACAGGCAGCGATGTACAGCGGTATAAGCTTTCAAACCACCAGCATTTTAACGTAATCAGCGGCAGTTTGAAAGGTTTAATCGTTGGTGTATTTAAAAAAAATTATAAATAAATACCTGAGTATATAAAACCTATTACAACTGTAATAAAAACACCTTATATAGCAGAACTACAGATTGCAGCAAGCCCAGGCTGAATTTAAGGGTAGGGCATTCTGCAGCTTATAGTTATCCAAGTGACAGCATAACCTGACAACCGTGGGTTACTGAAAACTGATAAAATACTGGGCTGTAATAGTCCTGTAATAGATGGGACACCTATTCATAATGTGTAATGTCTTGTCTGTTGCAGAACTCATTAGCTGGGAGCACTATGACATGCTGGATGTCTGTGGGGTGCTGAAGGATTTTATCAGTTTTCATCAAGCAAAATATGGTTAATAAAGAACCCAGCAGTGGATCAACTGAAGAACTAGGTTGTGTGGGTTTTTTAAAATTTCTAATTTGTACTTTCATTAAATTATTGACTACTAATGGGCAGTATTAATTATTTATAGGGATATTGCAGGAGGCAGTGAGCCCAGCTATAAGGACATGCTTCTACTTGGAGAACTTCAAGCTGCAGTATGCCCTCCGCTTAAAGGCAGCCTGGGCTTGCGTCAATCTGTAGTTCTGCTATATAAGGAGTTTATATTATAGTTTTAATAAGTTTTATTTTAGCTAAATCCCCAGTCACAACCATCTCTTTTGTTTTTTGCCTTTTTTTGTGTGGTTTTGTGGTAAATATGGTGATCTGTTTATTTAACAGTAGAGATATCAGGGAAGGCAATTTTTTGAGAAAATGGTCATTCTGTCTTTTTTTTGGGTGGTTTTGCTCTTCGTAAACCCAGTGGTTTTCAAAATAAAAAATAACACAAAAGTGTCACTGGGGAAAAACTGACCACATGAATGTCCTTCAACATCATCCAGAAGGTTGGCTGTAGAAGCTGCTGTTCCAAAGCTGGTGCTTATGTTAAAGAAATAAAACATTTGCTTTTCAAAAATTTCCATGGATTGTGAAAACACAGACATTAGAATAATTTGGGGTTTTGAGTTTTAGAATTGGTTTGGACCAAGGATAAATGCTGGGAGAGCACTGACAAGTATTTAGATGGGGATGTGATGTGTGTCGTGGGGTTTCTGTGAAGAGAATAGCTGTTACAAAGTGTCTGTACTGCAAACACCAAGTCTAACCTTTTGATCCAGGGGGATTGGGCTTTTTAGTGAACCTAAAATACTTAGGGGGGATTTTCAATATTTGCCCGGAATTGTAATTCAAAACATACACGATTTTTGTTTCATTTTATTTATAATTCAATCCCAGGTATCAGGCCTGAAAGGTGAAATGTGCCATTTATATCTTTGTACTTTTCTACTGGATAAACCACAATGGGCCTGATTCAGAGGCTGAAAATAAGAACTTAAAGTTACACTTGGGCAAACCATGCTGATTTCAGGGGGAGTCAAGTTAATTTTATTCTATGCATTCAGGGAGAATGCTTTGCTTTTACTTATTGCACACAGATACCTGATCAGCTTCACTTTTAAACTGCTAATTAGACTTGAGCTGGGAAACATCACCTTTTAACTATAATACTGTTGCAACAAATGAAATTTAACTCCCCTGAAATCAACATGGTTTAGCCCAGGTGTAACTTTAAGTTCTTATTTTCAATCTCTGAATCAGGGCCAATATATCTAAATTTTTATTTTATAAAAAATTTTCCCATCAATCCACTACCTACTGCTCCCTGTTACTATCTAGTCTGTCTACTGTCTAGTACGGGCAGCATGGTGGCTCAGTGAGTAGCACTTGTGTCTATACCCGGATTAGGCCTTATCTGTGTGGAGTTATATGTTCTTCCTGTGTCTGCGTGGGTGTCTTCCAGGTGATCTGGTTTCCTCCCACATGTCAAAAACATACTGGTAGGTTAATTGGTTGACCCGTGTGTGTATGTGTGTGTGAGTATGTATGTGTGTATGTATGTGTTAGGGACCTTGATATGTATCTAGGGGCAGATGTGAATGTAGATAGATAGATAGATAGATAGATAGATAGATAGATAGATAGATAGATAGATAGATAGATATCATTTTCCCCAGTAGATTCATTGGGCAGCTTGGATAATCCGGTATAAAATTTCCATGTCAGTTACCACATTTTATTGCATGGAGTGAAAATATTCCTGTTCAATTTAAGTTATATTTTTTTGGCATACAATGTGCAAACAGCTCAAAATGTATTTGCCAAACAGGTCACACTCTCATGGTAATGTCACCTGTCATCTGTGTAAGGGAGTAGTGCTGAGTGGAAGGGAGACGTCACGGTATAACAGCTGTCATAATCAGTTTGGTATAAAGTTGCAGGGGCACTTTGACAGAACAAAAAATTCTTATTTTTATACATGAATAGTAACATTATGCATGTATATAATAGGAGCATAACTATTACAGTAGCTGAACAGTGAGGATATTATCTCGCACCTGTAAGGGGTCCGAGATAAAGTCTGTGAAGCAGCTTTGAGCAATATGCCATTCAGGAGGCACATCACGCTGAATATGCCCTTTAAAGCTGTGAAGTACTAAAAAGTATTGTAAAAAGCATGTAAAAATATCCAAGCATTTAGAAATGTTTTCATCACTTAAACTTATGAGATATAAGCGCGGTACATAATGCAAAAGGATACATTTGGTGTTTAAGCAAATGCTTTCTCTTGGATTTCCTCATCTTAGTTTTCTCTGAAAATGCCCTGGCAATCTCCAGCAATTTCTTTCTGGTCGCTGAAACAAAAACAAGCAAAAATATTTTATACAACTGCAATAGTGGCAAATACCAAATATAATGTACATACAAATAATTGTTATCACTTTATAACATATGGACAGAATCCAGACTTCGTTCGTACTGTATCAAGCCATCCACACAAGCCTATGAGAGGCCACTCCCCTCACTTGCCTGGAAGACTAACCAAAGGCCCCTACAGAGTAAAGTAATAAGTAAAAAGAGAACTTAGAAAAAAAAAGAAAAAACATACCCCCTCAGTGATAACTCAGCAAAAGCAGAGTCATAGTGTACAGGGAGCAAAAACTAAAAGTAAACGCAGAGAGCGCTAGGAGATACAGCGTAAGTGTGAATGATAAGTAAAATAACATACAGTATTTATTGTGCCTAAGGGGAAAAAGAACATTTACAAGACTCAAAAGTCTATGTTTTAGGAGCAACTAAAATGTAACATTTAATCAAGTTCTATAGCATGCAGGTTTTCTTCCTATGTATAATAAACAGTATGGATATTTTATATGATATATAACAAATATTGTATGACATGTTTAATATTGAATCTTTTTCCAGATCTGGGGTGTATAAAGGTGGAACGTTTCCACATGGTTGCAGGTAACACATCTGCTGCACTCTGCCTTCTTTGTGAGAAACATGGTACTAATGTCTTTAATTGGCTGGTTATGTTGTTTTTGCACAGTAGAGCTTTTCAGTATTTGCTATTGTGTGACTTGTTCTTTTTCAAATGATAGCAATGACTTGTCTGTTATTATCTGGCTGCCCTTTCAATAAAATACCTTGACACCCAAGGGATTTTTTGCTGTATATTTTTCTTGGGGTTAGATCTGAGGGTGTCCTCTCTAAGAAGGTCTATTGTGCATTGGCCCGGTGGAGTGATAAATCTGTCGCCACTATCTTAGAATCTATACAGAATTTGTGTCATCATAGCATCTGCAACTGCTGGGTCACTATTCATTTTTTTTTCCTTTTTAACCAAGAGGAGCTGGGAGTAAGGTAATCCTTTAATTACAGCTGAGGAATGGTGACTGGTGGCATAAAGGATAGTGTTTCTGTACATACATTTAAGTTAAGTAGATACAAGTAAGGCAGTTAGTTCATAGTTAGTTCATAGTCCTATTTTAAGCAAACAGCTCTAAAAGCTCATACTTACAATTTTCATTACAAAAAGTATTACACTTCATATGGTTCATTTAATTTTTTTTTTACCTGCATTAAAATCTCACAAATATTAAAAGTAATATTAAAGTATACTAAAAGTAATACCAGCAACCTAATACATATTGTTAGAACAAAGGAAGGCAGTCTTCCAAGAGACATTTACAGGCGATCGTTGACAAAAAGGACCTGCTATCACCCGCTGCTGCAGTTAAACACGACAAAACCTTTTTCAGCTGTCATGTATAACTTCTGCATCTGCTGGCAGCAGGAAACAGATTGCTTTACAGCCAGCATCACACAGAAGAGATGTGAATGTGAAATCTGATGGCACTATATAAAAACCTGTTAATAAATAATAAAATAAAAATAAATAAGAGCTGGAAGACAGGGTGGACATGGATGGGAAGGTTTCAAAAGTAAGTCAGGTACAAATATGGGAGGCTGGAGACTAATGAATGGGGAACTATTGGGAGCTGGAGCCATATGAATGGAGAATACTGGTGAGATGGAGACATGATGGGGAATATTGGGAGCTGGAGAGACATGATGGGAGATACTGGGAGCTGGGGAGACATGATTGGAAATACTGGGGAGGCTGGAGACATATGAATGGGGAATTACTTTGAGCTGGAGACACATAAATGGGAAATTACTGGGAGCTGGAGCCATATGAATGGGGTATACTGGTGAGCTGGAGACATGTGATGGGGAATATTGGGAGAAGGGGAGACATGATGCAGAATACTGGGGAGGCTGGAGCAGTGCCAGATTAACAATGGGGCTAATGGGACTACAGCCCCAGGCCTCCATCTGAAAATAGGCCCCAGGCCTCCATCTGAAAATAGGCCCCCACACACTGCAGTGCATAAGGATGAATGTCCGGAAATTATATCCTCCTCCAAAGCATACTATATAGTGTAGGCCCTTAATAATTTTCAGCTCCAGGCCCACATGGCCCTCAATCCGGCCCTGGGCTGGAGACATATGAATGGGGAATTACTGTGAACTGGAGACACATAAATGGGAAATTACAGGAAGCTGGAGAAAAATTGCATATTAAACTTATTTTTTTGCAGCCCACACAATTTTATTAGACTTTGATTTTTTTGGCCCAGTTGGGGTTTTGACTTTGACATGCCTGCTGTAAACAAACTGCAGAAAACCAAATTTTTACACAACCATAAGTCTTGGTTTACCCATCACCCATCTGTGAGTATTACAGAAATGGATTGCCTTTATTTATATATACAGGTTACAAGGACAAAATAAATTAAGCCAATATTTTATAGGTGTTTTTTTTCTCATCTATCCATTTACATGGATTTGCTATGTACCAGTTTCATATGCAATTTTTTTTATATTAATAATAATGCTATTGTCACAAAAAATAAAGATATGCAGATTTCTTTGAAACTTTCAAAGCTCTGTAAACAAGATCGCCATCTGCTGACTCATCTTTAGAACTCTATGTTGGTATAACATTTCAGTTATTATAAGAAATATACCACTTGATTGGTTCAGATAAAAAAAAAAGCATGCCCATTATTTTTAATTTTTAATTGTTTTGTGTGCATTAAAACTGGAGGTTGACTAACTGCACAAACAGTGGTTATGTCATGAAAAAGCTTAGTTGTAAAATACATTATCCCACTTTATAAAGCACTGAGATGATTATTGTGCTGTGAGTTTTTCTGAATATGTGGTGCTCTCACCACTTCAGAGGAAAACAGAAAAGAGAATATGTTGGACATTTTACCATTAGGTCCAAGCTGTAAGAAACCTGTTTAGAGAAGTAAGTAGAAAGAGTATGTAAGACAAAAACTGGGCTCAGAGTATTGGGCCTGATCCTGAATTAAGTAAGATAGCTGACTTGCACACAATGTAATGTGCTCCGTGCGGAATTCAGTCTCGCACATGGGTCGTACACTAAGGGTGTTTCAAAGTCCTTATGTACGATTCTCCATTCCGTACGTGGCCTTACACAAGCGGAAATTTTAAGATCGGGTTCTGCATGCTAAAGGCCCGTACATGCAAGGAGAGTGCAGGGGTGTGCGTTCCCCTTGCATATGCACCCCCCTTGCATATACTGAATAGCAGATTGCAATTTCTGTGCATTAGCCTCTGTTACGAAGGCTAACATACTATGCTATTAAGTGTGGATCTAATCCATTGCGTTCAATGTAAAAGAAAATCATGTTACGAAGAATACTGAGTAGTGTTGAGTGGTTTGGATTTAAAGAGACCCAAAAGAAAAAAATTCAGTGACTGAGGCAAAAAAAAAAAACCGACCTTAGGGTTAAATAGGTGGACCTGGAGTCAGAAAACAGATTTTACAGTGAATAAAAACATGACTGCTCAACCATGGTCCAGTGACGTACAACCAACCTGGTTGAAATTTAAACTCGCTGGTACTGGCCTTGAAGCTGGCCAATACTCTTTGTGCGTATCATAGTACACAAACAAATCAAGATTTGGACGTTTGGTCCACATAGTACCTAAGGGCGTGAACCAACAGTTTTAGGGAAGCATCTGAAGACGAGGAGAAAAAGCTGGTACCACAATGTTCTGATTTAAATAAAACTTAGAAACAACTTTAGGCACGAAAGAGGGCTAGATGTGAAGCGCTACCCTATCTAGAAGGAAAACCAAAAATACACATACGGGGATAAATCCAGGCCCCCATGCGCTCTACGTGCATGTGGGGCCTGTAGTAACGCAGCCGTAGGGTTTGAGTGCACACCCCGCTCTTGGTTGGAAATCTACCTTAACTTTTACCACTAGGTCTGTGGTATGTTCCCAACTCTGAGGAGTGGTGTGCTGCAGCTATGAAGAGTAAAGACAACACTCTTCAGATGGGATAGCAGAGATCAATCGATTTCAAAAGTTCTTTATGTGAGCCATGGAAAGAGCTGATACATGTAACTTTACTTAGGACAGGCAGAGACCTTTGTCTAGACCTGCAAGAAGAAAAAAGCAGGCAAGGAAAGTTAAATCCAGAGGTATGCAAATTTTTTTTTACACCACAAAATATATATCGCTGGTTTTGACAGCCTCTACAAAAACCCCCTGGACCTAAGAAGTTCAAAGCTAGACAACTTAAAATGTGGCATTGCAGAGGACCCTGAGATAGAAGGTCTGGATGAAACAGAAGCTGGAAAGATGGTGCCATCACGTGGATATCCAATTGCCAAGCTCAGTCTAGTGCCACTAGATCTCTTCAATTTCTTGAGGACCCAAAGTAGAGTTGGAATTGGTGGGAATAAACATACTAGGTAAAACTTCCATTGAAATGGTGTCTGTGTATCCTGCCCTGGAATCCTCGGCATTTGTGAAAAAGACAGTAAGCTTGAAATAACAGGATACCAACAGGGCTAGCTGTTATGAAACTGGGGGTGTGACGTTACAGACAGAGGTAGTCACTAAATAAAATAACATTGTTTATTAAAGTAAACAAGACGTTGAAAGTCAGTATAATAATGATACATGAGATATGAGACAGAGTAATAGCAGGGAAATTCAGAATTATATTGAAACACCACTCTCAAGCACACACACAACAAATAGACTGAAGATAAGCCCTGAAACATAGTGCGGCAGATGACAGACTAAAGCACACAAGCAAGAGACTGCAGAGAGATGGCATAGCTCTGATAAGCATACAAGGAAACACTGTAAGTAGTAACAGGATTGCCTGAAGGAGAACAAACAACAAGAGAAGATAGGTGACAGTTCACAGGATAAGGCATTGAACTAAAATGACCAGGACCTAGCTCTGGGTTGACTTGATAAAAATATCCACAGCGCAGGTACTGGTGATTAAGCATAAGTCTGATAACAACTTGGGCATGAGCCTAAAATTGCCCCTAGGGGCAATTCAGGATACATTCAGATCAAACAAGTCTCAGACTGCATCTAGAGGCAAAACAAGATATACAAGTCCACAATTGTAACAATGGCTAACATGCAATATACCAACGACAGAGACAAGGTAAGGCTTAGACCATAACCACTTTTGGGTAGTAGAGGTCTTGGTTCTACTTTTCTACTGATAATACATGTACTAGACTGTCCAAAACATAATTGAGTGTCCTATGCAGTAATGCATCTTCTATAGCTTCCCAGCAGCACTTTCAACTCATGATATGAAACTATATTTAATGTAAACCAGTGGAAACATCATATTAGCAATGTTTTATCATTTTTAAATGATTCACTGGAGGGGTAAACCATGTTCATTATCAAAGGCTAAAGAGAGCAATAGTTTTAAAAAAATGTCAGTTTGCTTTCCAATAAGCAACACACAAAACCTACTGATAAATGCATATGCCCTACATATGTGGAGGTCAATGATTAATAGGGAATATAGGATTAGCCAGGAGACTGAGGCAAAACAAATGTAATTTTCAATGCCCTTTTCCATAACAAATGAATAAACATATTTTAGACAAGACATGCTACTATTATGAACTGCTGTGAAGATGAACAAGTGCACAAGGACTAAGACTAACAAAAGTTTGAAAAATAAACACTAGATACTTACATTTTCCCATATGTTTTAATTTATCCCTAAATAAGGCATCTTCAGTTATAGCACTACTAGAATCACAGAGTCCAGTTACAGCCTGGAATTCATCTGCTGTAAAAGAACAGAACACTTAAAACATGGCTACTTATTCATTTGGTTACAACAAAGGTAAACACAATCATGTTTCATAGAAAAGTAGAAAAGTATGTTACTACAAAATGCCTCACAAGGAGCCAGAGCCCTGCAAAACGACCGCCAAATCCTGGACAGTCTGTGGTGCAATGTGGCGTTGGTGGATGGAGCGAGACATGATGTCCCAGATGTGCTCAACTGGATTCAGGTCTGGGGAATGGGCGGGCCAGTCCATAGCATCAATGCCTTCGTCTTGCAGAAACTGCTGACACACTCCAGTCACATGAGGTCTAGCATTGTCTTGCATTAGAAGGAACCTAGGGCCAACCGCACCAGCATATGGTTTCACAAGGGGTCTGTGGATCTCATCTCGGTACCTAATGGCAGTCAGGCTACCTCTGGCAAGCACATGGAGGGCTGTGCGGCCCCCCAAAGAATGCCACCCCACACCATTACTGACCCACTGCCAAACCGGTCATGCTGGAGGATGTTGCAGGCAGCAGAACATTCTCCACGGCGTCTCCAGACTCTGTCATGTGCTCAGTGTGAACCTGCTTTCGTCTGTGAAGGGCACAGGGCGCCAGTGGCGAATTTGCCAATCTTGGGTGTTCTCTGGCAAATGCCAAACGTCCTGCACGGTGTTGGGCTGTAAGCACAACCCCCAAATGTGGACGTCGGGCCCTCATACCACCCTCATGGAGTCTGTTTCTGACCGTTTGAGCAGACACATGCACATTTGTGGCCTGCTGGAGGTCATTTTGCAGGGCTCTGGCTCCGCAAAGGCGGAGGTAGCGGTCCTGCTGCTGGGTTGTTGCCCTCCTATGGCCTCTACCACGTCTCCTGATGTACTGGCCTGTCTCCTGGTAGCGCCTCCATGCTCTGGACACTACGCTGAAAGACACAGCAAACCTTCTTGCCACAGCTCGCATAGATGTGCCATCCTGGATAAGCTGCAGTACCTGAGCCACTTGTGTGGGTTGTAGACTCTGTCTCATGCTACCACTAGAGTGAAAGCACTGCCAGCATTCAAAAGTGACCAACACATTAGCCAGAAAGCATAGGAACTGAGAAGTGGTCTGTGGTCACCACCCGCAGAACCACTCCTTTATTGGGGGGTGTCTTGCTAATTGTCTATAATCTCCACCTGTTGTCTATTCCATTTGCACAACATGTGAAATTGATTGTCAATCAGTGTTGCTTTCTAAGTGGACAGTTTGATTACACAGAAGTGTGATTGACTTGGAGTTACATTGTGTTGTTTAAGTGTTCGTGTGTGTGTGTGTGTGTGTGTGACAGTATGGGCAGTGTGATGTTATGGGCAGAGTGTGTGTGTGTGTGTGTGTGTGTGTGTGTGTGT
>WWET01006992.1:9462-26850 GCA_011038615.1 Limnodynastes dumerilii | reverse complement strand
CAGACTCATTACATGCAAAGTGAGATATTTCAAGCCTTTATTTGTATTCATTTTTATGATTATGGCTTAGAGCTTATGAAAACCCCAAAATCAAAATCTCACAAAATTAGAATAATGTGACAGGATTCAATATTGTAGGCTCAAAGTTTCACGCTCTAATCTAATCAGAAAATTATTCCAAAACACCTGCAAAGGGTTCCTGAGCCTTTAAATGGTCTCTCAGTCTGGATCTGTAGAATTCACATTTATGGGGAAGACTGCTGACCTGACAGTTGTGCAGAAAACCACAATTGACACTCTTCACAAGGAGGGAAAGCCTCAAAAGGAAATTGTAAAAGAAGTTGGATGTTCTCAAAGTGCTTTATCAAAGCACATTAATAGAAAGTTAAGTGGAAGGGCAAAGTGTGGAAGAAAAAGGTGCACAAGCAGCAGGGATGACCGCAGCCTGAAGAGGATGGTCAGGAAACGGCCATTCAAAAGTGTGGGGGAGCTGCACAAGGAGTGGACTAAAGCTAGAGTTAGTGCATCAAGAGCCACTACACCCAGATGAATCCTGGACATGGGTTTCAAATGTCGTATTCCTCTTGTCAAGCCACTTCTGAACAACAAACAACGTCAGAAGCATCTTACCTGGGCTAAAGAAAGAAAAAACTGGTCTGTTGCCCAGTGGTCCAAAGTCCTCTTTTCTGATGAGAGCAAATTTTGCATTTCATTTGGAAACCAAGGTCCCAAAGTCTGGTGGAAGAATGCTGATAGCATTCATGCCACGCTGCATTGAGGCAGTAATTTGTGCAAAAGGGACCCAAACCAAGTACTGAGAACATATGCATGATTATACTTTTCAGAGGGCTGACAATTCTGTATTTAAAAACCTTTTTTTGATTTTTATTTCATGTAATATCCTAATTTTGTACAATTTTGCTTTTGGGGTTCTCATAAGCTGTAAGCCATAATCATCAAAATGAATACAAATAAATGCTTGAAATATCTCACTTTGCATGTAATGAGTCTATATAATATATTAATTTCACTTTTTAAGTTGAATTACTTAAATAAATGAACTTTTGAACAATATTATAATTTTTCGAGTTTCACCTGTAATTTGTTAATTAAATAAAATGGTAAAGTGATCATTTAATTTATGTGCATATCTCAGTTTTGAATCATGCGAGCAACTGATCAAGGTGATTACTTATATTAGAAATTACTTAGGAATATCATAGACCACTTTACCATATAATTTAATTATTGATAATTTTATACTCTTCTTTGGCTAGAAATACTCTTAAAAATGCTATTATGGATATTTTTACTTCAGTGAAAACAACGTGTCGCGCAACCACTTTATGACTATATCTTGTACATTCACTTTATCAATTAAAGTAAATCCTTGCACAAAATATATGAAGCTTATCCACTACGCATTAAAAAAAAACAATGTACCTGTGGCTGGGTGATAAGGGAATTCTTTAAAGTCTAAGCAAAGTGTAGAAATCTTAGGGTCACTTATGGATTGGTAGTAGGAGACTAATTATTAACATGATGTTTTTTTAAACGCGGGATTCATTCTTTTTATGTCTCAGTTTAAATCAGGCCCTGTCAGTGTATAATATGTAGTATGCACACAGTTGATATATAATACCAACTAGTGATTTATCAAAGGCTTAAGATTTATGATGCAAATGTACTAAATATTAAATGTGCTCACCTTTATCATATCCATCTGCTGGGGTAAAATGCGTAGAAAATCATCAGGTAAGTTTCCAAGAAGTGGGGGATTCCAATTCCTACAGTGTTTCGTTACCTGAGAGCCACTTGATGACAACACATCAGTTCTTGGATTGAAAAAGAAAAGTAAATATTAATTTACTTTAATTGTATATAGAGTAACTTATTTTACAAACGCTAGCTGTTGCTGATGATTTTTAGTTTATAATGACTCATTTTATAGACCAAACCTATGCGGTCACTGCCATTCAAGAAACAGATTTGTTTCTACAGGCCTCCCGTAGGAGCCCTGTATTACCACTACCACACCATGTAACCTAAGATCAGACAGAGAGAGGCAGCGAGAGGGAGTGCCGCGGAGGAAGGGAGAAGACGCCAAAGGTAAGTAACAGAAGAGTTTAGGCTGGACATAAGGACAGACAATGGAGGCTGGACATAATGGGCACACGTGGAGGCTGGACATAAGAGGCAGACAAAGGAGACTGGACATTATAAGGGGAAAACAATGGAGGCTGGACATATGGGGCAAAAAATGGAGGCTGGACATTACAAGGGGCAAACAATGGAGGCTGAATATTACAAGGGACAAACAATGGAGGCTGAACATTACAAGGGGCACACATTGGAGGCTGGACATAATAATAAGGGGCACACATGGAGGCTGGACATAATAATAGGGGCAAACATGGAGGCTAGACAAATAAACGGGGGGAGACATATGAACTCTGGACATAATAATAATAATAAGGGGTAGACATGGAGGTAGGACAAATAAAGGGGCAGATATGGAGGCTGAACATATGAATCCTGGACAAATAATAAGGGGCAGACATATGGATGGTAGGCCTAATAAAAAGGGGCAGACATATGGACGGTTGTTAAATAAAAGGGGCAGGCACTATACCCGCTGGTCTGGGCAATGTAAGACACATCCACTTTCCAAGACACGCCCACTGGGTGATACAAGACACACACCCTTTACCAGGCCGCAAAATTTGGTCCCTCTTTTGAATTCTCAAATGTTGGGAGGTATGTACTGTGTTCAGCTATTACAAATAAAAGATCTGGGTAAAGTGATGTTTATACAAGGAGCTTAAGTTTTTGTCTCATTAAAGCTGACCATGTAGTCAGTTAAAGATATATATTATTTGCAAAACTTCAAACCAGTGTTGTGAAAAATCCTATGCAACAGAATAGATGCATTTACTTTTGCACAAGGTCAGGACTATTTAGTTGCTTAGTGATTTCAGCTGATTGGAATGCAGAGCTTTATTAAAACAAACACCAGTTTTTTGTAAATGTTACAGCAGGTGGCAGTAGCAGAGCATATACTTTATACACAACCAGAAATAACAGATAGGTATGTGTAGATAAAAACAAAACTTCAAACTCAATAACACACTCAACTGCATCTTTTGCAGCAGGAAAAAAGGAAATAAACTTAAAGAAGAATGTACACTATTGTATTGTATGAACATAACGGAACAGTTATTGAATGCTGTTGAATGAGTAAAAGAAGTTAAAGTTGGCTTTCAGTCTTCTGGCCTTGAACCAATGCCCACAATTTATGACCTTTAGCATATGTTTAGGTTAATGCATTCAGAGAATGTCTGAATTATTACTACTATAATCACAGCAAGGCAGGATAAAGTTATATTGTATATATATTGTTTGTGTTTTATGTTTCTTTTAACCACAATCCTTTCTTATATTTTCATATCATGTAAAAGTCTACACTATGGGCCAGATTCAATTAGCCTTGCATCCGTGTATTTTGCGGTAAGAAGCTAATTGTGCGAAATGTTTTATTTTTATCCGCACCTAATAGAGGTGCGCATAAAAATCGAGTACGATAATAGACGGAAAATGCGCACTGTGAACATTTTCCCGTCTATTGCAGGACGCTATTCTAATTGAATCTGGCCCTATATGCTTCTACAGCCTATCAACAGAATCTACAATATTACAATCCTAAATGACCATGGCATAAGAAGGAATGCAGCAAGGGACACTCAACAAGGCACACACAAAAAGCCCTTACAAATGTTATCCTTTACAAATCAAGGATTGGTGCAGCTGTGAGGCACTTAACTTGCATATCAGCCGAGAAGAGCAGCATTGGGCAGAGGTCCCCAAAACCATTAATCCAGTCATCAAAATGTCCTAAAGTTTATTAATTCGGATTTGCTGTCATTTTAGCGAAACATATTGTTTCTCAAAATGAAAACACTTTATTCCACCATATGGCTTTTGGGTCTGTTTAGCAAACAGATAACTAACTATAAAGAAGGAACACCTATGGATTTGTAGAGTGGTCATACTGCCTATAAAAATAACATTTGTAAATAATTATTTCAAAGATTAACCACAAGTATTAACAAAAAATCCAATAAACCGCCAATGCAGACGTTCTGCTATAAATGTTGAGATTTTGTACAAATTAGTCTTGAATGCCCCCAGACACATCTACTTAACATTCCAAGATCTTTTCTGGAAGAAATCAAAATAAATATTTTTTTAAGTAATCCTATATTCACTTTCTGTGAAAAAGAATGAAAAATAACTAAATGAATTTGTTATCAGAACACCTAATGGTGTTGCTAATAAAAATAAATATGTCAATCATTTGTTATAATTGGTTGCACAGTATACACAGTAGATTTGTTTATTTTCATACATATGCGCAGGGGCTGACTGGCCATAGGACTTACAGGGAATTTTCCCGGTAGGCCAGTAACCTCTGGAGGCCACTCACCAGCTCCTTTTTTATTTGAAGAAACCTAGGATGTTGACTGTCATAGGTGGTGTTTCCTATCCCAAGTCTAAATAATAGTGTGATAGTAAAGCTTGTAAGTGTCTGTGTGCAGTAAGTAATTCAAAGATATATCTGCATGCAAAGAATACAATTAACTTGACTCCCCCTGCAATCAAGATGGTATAGCCCAGGAGTAACTAGCTTCAAGCACTTACTTAAGTCTGGATCCAGCCCGTTGTATGTATTGAGTGGTGGCCACTAGGTTTCTGTATGTTTCAAGTTGTGGTCATTGGGGTTGCAGTGACTACTTGCACTTTATAGAGGTCACTATAAATCTCTTTATTGAAATGTGAAATACTTTCCAGTAGGTTCTTTATTCTGTACAAATCCAAAATACATATTTTCTGGACCCCACCAATAATACCGCCCACACATGGCAGATTCTGTTTTCAAGGTCCACTTTAAGTTCCCAATCCGCCCCTGCATATGTGTATTAAAGTCACTCATTTATTACCCTATGACAACACACAAGAGCAACTAATCAATATTGATTAACATGAATAGGGTGTGGGTCGTCGATGAGAACTGCCCTTTTTAGAAAGGGACGTATTCTCCCAGCCAGTTCGCAAATGGCTGGCAAATCGAACGCTTTTCTTTCACCAAGGAAAAGCAAACGATACACATAAGAAGGAAGATGCAATGGTGAATGGTGAGTATTAATGTAACCCCAACCCTTATCCTGATCCTTACCCTAACCCTCCCCTTCCATTACCCTAACCACACCTTTCCATGACCCTAACCCTCCCTTCCTCACAGCCTAACCCTAAGACTCCCTTCCCCCCAGCCTGACCCTAAGGCTCCCTACCCGCAGTCTAACCCTAAATGTCCCCTCCCCGCATTCTAACCCTAAGACTCTCCTCCTCGCAGCCTAACCCTAAGACTCTTTCCCCACAACCAAACCCAAAGACTCCCCTATAATACCCACCTTTGCAGTCCGATGCAGCGGTTTCTGAATGAACGATCAGCATGCTTAACCATTCATTAATAAAATGGTCCTATTAGTGCTAATTTCGAAATAGAGACAGCCAAAAATTAGCTTTCGGCTGTCTCTATTTCGGAAACAGCATTTTTGAGGAGGCGACTGCATCGCCATGATACTTGAGAGCAAATTATTTGCAGCACTAGACAATATAAAGCAGCAGACTGTACTAATGGATTCAAAATTTTTGTAGTTTACACAAAAACATACATCCCAAAATTCTTGTGTTTTATCACCATATGGCACAGAGAACCTTCTGTCAATCACTCTTCATTGCATGTGGGAAAACTAAAGCAACTAGATATAATGATTGTTACGGTACCCCGGGATTACCAGGACTATGGACCGGGGTGACCGTGAGTGGAAGTTAGATTTGTTGCAGTACTCTGGTTTTACCCGTGGAGGGACCAGAGTGACTTGCATGGGAGAGAAAGAGCGAGTAATTCCCCAAGAGGACACCACCTGCTTTCGGACCGAGTATTCGCTAGAGCCCCTAGTGGTGGGGATAGACTGGAGCTGGTAGGAGCCCGTCAAGGGCACCCCCCTGGAGATGTTACTTGGGAGAGGAGCTGAATGTGAGTAGGAATGGATAGATCGGAGATAGTGGGAAACGGAAAGCAACAGTGGGAAGTAGGCGGATCAGAAGCGACTGACCGGCGACGGACTACGGAGACCGAAGAACGAGACTTAACGTACCGGGGGAAAACGGACAGGACCAGGACTAGACTAACTAGACAAATAGGGGTATACATTCGTCAGGCATACAAGAAGTGGGAACTCCCCGAAGGGAACAGATACACCCACTCAGGAATGGATAGGAATGTTGGGAATGGAGGGAGACACCAAGGAGGGAGAGAGTATAGTAGCGGTAGCACAAAGGGAAATACTGGATAAGGAAAACTGCAAGTAATAAATGGGACACTCAAGAAAGAAGCACAGAGCACAAGGCAAATGAATAATAAGGCAGATTACAGGCTGACCAACAGACTCTATAACCGGCGCCAACCTGAGGACAGGGAAACCCTTTTAACTACTGGGGAAACCCCTGATAGGCTGCTGGTAACTGAGCCCTCCCCGCAAGGCAATCCCCCAATAGGCATAAAGCAATGTGCCTGAAGCAGAGCGCGCGCTAACAGGGAAGCCGTGCTATAGTAGGTAACCAGGGACGCTGTAACGAGGGAGACCGTCGGCTGGGGATTCCCCTGCACGCTCCGACTAGGTAAGCCGGGCAGCGGGGAAGGGACGCGGCTGCGGCCGCACGCTGGATAACAATGATACACCTTACCACTCACCATTATTATAATGTAGCCACCAACAAACTGCTTCCAAATGGATGACATGTACAGACCTAGGAGCTAGATTTACTAAACCGCAGAAAAAGAAAAGTGGAGATGTCGCCCATAGCAACCAATGAGATTCCAGCTCTCAATTTCCTATTACATAATAGTGAATGTCAGATAGAATCTGATTGCTTGCAACATCTCCATTTTTCCTTTTGTGCAGTTTAGTAAATCTAGCCCCTAGACTAGAAAAGGATTAGCAACAAGATGTAGGTGAAACAACTGACAAATCAAATTTCATGTTGATGATTATTTATATAATTTGCCTTGCATACACATACATATATGTCCCCAGCGCTTGGATCACTGCTGTTTGCTACTTTAACTATGCATGGGTATTCAACCATCCATTTAATGTTTGTTTTTATTCTATTTTAATATTGGTGTGATTAGGATATTAAAATATTTATTTTATACATCATATTGTTTGGTTTAGGAACTACATAAATAATAATGTGCTTTATTTTGTGTAACACTTTAACACCTCACCATTCATTCTTAGAATATGTAACAGGGCAGGTTGTCAACAAATTTGCTAATTTTAGATTTAAGACTGCTCATAAAATTTTTCTAAACAGCACCAAGTGTACACTTCTGGCAAACAGCAATGTATAGAACTACTAAAGAGATAATAATGGGATAGCACAAACATAAATGTTAATCTTGCCACACACACATGATGAATAACACCACTATCAGTTGGCAGCTCATTCTGCATGAATAATCTGAGAGCCGCTGACAGATCCCATTAGCACCAGTGCAGGGCAGGGAGAACAACAAGCAGTATAAGACACTATGACATGTCCCCATTGATGTAGTTATGGTGGTCGTGTCAGGATTCAAACTCAAGGCCTCTGTATGTTGGACAACTTATCATATTCCCTTGGTGTTCAGGCTCTGCTTTACTTACTCCCCGATGTCCTAGCTCCTGCAACCTGATCTGTTTAAAATCAGCCATCTCACTACCTCCTTGCCAGATTATTGCGCTTCCTACCAATAATCGAGTTCTAATATTTGGTTGCTGCCTTACTGCATTCCCGATTAACTACTGGTGTATTGTTATCAGCTTGTTTGTAAAGCTCGCATTTGCTCACCCATTGGTTATTTATTTCTTAACTATTCTACACCATCACCTGGGTCTTCCAACCACTGGATTCTGATTCTGACTTCAGACCATTACAAGTTGCCAGGGATATCACATAATTTTGGTCATTTTAATATCTTTTGAAGACTGGAAATTATATAAAGACTATAAATAAGTATCTATAATTTAAAACTTCAAACAAAATTATGTTCATCTATTGTATAGCATTTTGTACACACAACATTTAACATACCGAGGAGGAGTGGGAGGAGTTTGCAGATGACATCTTTTAAATGAATGCATGTCATACATAGGAGGAGAATAAACTGGAGGAGGTTCCTCATCAGAACTGTCTGGTTCTAGAGTCCTTTCCAATACCTGGAAATGAAATTGACAGGTTAATTCCAGATGCTATGGATGATACATAGTAACATATTTCTAAATAATCAGTTATATATAATTAGCGCTATGTAATCTGCTGGCGGTATATAAAAACTTGTTTATAAATAAATAATATGCACAGTGATGTGAAGAAAAATACATTAAGTATTTACATTACAGCGTAGTGCACTTAAACATGTAAAACAAAATGTCAATTATCATTGCATTTACTTTGAGTTGCAGTATTGATTTGTATAAAAGTCAGAATGCCTCAAAAGCAATGCTATGTAGGTGAGAACAAATTAACAAAGATTACAAGAATTTTGTTGAAGCAAAGCTTCCTGTTTGTATTTAATACACTTGATTTTTTTTGTTTACGTCTGTACTAAGCATCTAGTGTTTTTGGTTACTACTACTTTGTACTCAGTATTCCCTCTTATTTCTGTTTGTATTTGTACTTGGTAGTGTTTATAGCCTGTAGTTTATTTTTGTATTGTTCACGATTTTGTCATGGTTATTGTTGTTCCCAGTTAACATTCTCCTTTCACTTGTATTCTCTTGTTTGCACTAATAAATACTTTTGCTTTATTACCCCGTGCTTGCTTGTTACTGCTTCATTTCAACTGGGGCTGCCTTCCACGGATTGTGACCTTCTGGGTGCCTGCCGCACAAGCCTATCCCTACCATTAAGGGCTCAAAGGAAAAGAAGGTCCCAGTAAGACACCATACTCTGGGAGAAGTCTCATAATAGGCGTCTGTAATATGGTAAAAAAAAATGGCATACAGCAATCATATACAAATAAAGAGAGGCAGACATATGGATGGCAGGCCTATTAATAAGGGGCAGACATATGGATTGCTTAATTAATAAAAGGGACAGGCACTAAAGCCGCTCTCTGGGTGGTGCAAGACCCACCCACTTTTCACAGACACGCCAACTGTGCGGTACAAGACACACACCCTCTACCAGGCAGCAAAATTTTGTCCAGTTCTCATATGTTGGGCATTATGTACTCTTACTGTTAAGGTTAGGCTGCTGTTAGTTAGTTAGATATTAACCCTAACTGTTAACTAATGTCAATCTAATAAAACTATCGAACTTAGTATGGCCAGTAAATTAGTCCTATCTAGTTTAAATTTGTCAAAATTCATATACTGTCAGCCTAATGTTGCTGACTGTATAAATGTTGATAAAATGATTTTCTACAATCATTGATGTTTGCCTACCTATGCCTACATTCACAGATGTATATATTAGCCCAGGCCAAATTGTGAAGGTTTGATCTTCTTTGTCCCTACTTGAAAATAAAAAAGGTAACCCTATAAGGGTTAGCCTTACTTGTGACTCCCCTCACCAGAGTGCTAACCATCAAACCTGTGTTGAAGTGTCCATTGTGATAATAACCCTAGATTGCTTTAAGAGAAAATATACACACAATGGTAATATGGTGGCTGCTTAGTAGGATGAAATTAAATATGTAAAATGTTAAAAACTGCAGGTGATAAATAGGATATGCCTAAACATCATAAAGCAGCATATAAATGAGGTATTAAAGTGTAAGGGTAAAACTAAATTATAAAGTGGGAACACGAAAAGCAGGGTTAGGATAATCCCACAGGTAAACAAAGATTTTGTTATACAGTGCATCCGGAAAGTTTTCACAGCGCTTCACTTTTTACACATTTTGTTATGTTACAGCCTTATTCCAAAATGGAATAAATTAATTTTTTCCCTCAAATTTCTACACACAATACCCCATAATGACAACGTGCAAAGTTTTTGGGAGATTTTTGCAAATTTTTCTAAAAATCAAAAAACCAAGAAATCACATGTACATAAGTATTCACAGCCTTTACTCAATACTTTGTTGATGCACCTTTGGCAGCAATCACAGGCTCAAGACTTTTTGAATATGATGTCACAAGCTTGGCACACCTAATCTTTTGGGCAGTTTCGCCCATTCCTCTTTGCAGCCCCTGTCAAGCTCCATCAGGTTGGATGGGAAGCGTCGGTACCTAGTCATTTTCAGATCTCTCCAGAGATGGCCAATTGGGTTCAAGTCTTGGCTTTGGCTGGACCACTCAAGGACATTCACAGAGTTGTCTGAAGCCACTCCTTTGATATCTTGGCTGTGTTCTTAGGGTAGTTGCCCTGCTGAAAGATGAACCGTTGAGCTCACCACAGTCTGAGGTCAAGAGCGCTGCAAGATGTCTCTGTACATTGCTGCATTCATCTTTCCCTCTATCCTGACTAGTCTCCCAGTTCCTGCCACTGAAAAACATCCCCACAGCATAATACTGCCACCACCATGATTCACTGTAGGGATGGTATTGGCCTGGTGATGAGCGGTGCCTGGTTTCCTCCAAACATAACGCCTGGCATTCATGCCAAAGAGTTCAATCTGTCTTATCAGACCAGAAAACTGGTGTTAGGAGGAAGAAGGAGCGAGTAGAACTGAAGATGGAATGCAGCACACCGCAGACAGTAGAGCGGAGTCCGATGGGCTTACTCACGCTCACATACACACTGATAGATAGAATACAGTGGAGATGGTAAACATCGGAGAGCAACTCACAGAATAGAGACACAAGGAGAGATGATAAGCACCAAGTATACACAACAACAAAGGGAGCCTGGAATCCAGGCACCATTCGCTGCAAGATGATAAACACAGCGGCACACACACAAAAAAAGAGGAGCAAATGGTAACGCTCAAAACTCCAGGTATAGACAGTGAGAGATGGAAAACTCACAAACCACTCTGCAAGGGGAAATAAGCTGAACCGGCCAAGACCGCAGCTGCCAGCGTGAGTAGCAAGCTACTCACACCACACACAGCAGACAGACAACGGGGCAGACAATGGAGACAGAGAGGGCAAGGGTAACACCAGGATATCAGAGGGCAGAGAGCACAACACAATCCAAGGCAGGAGCACAAGGAGAACATGATCAGAAAGCCGGTAAACGCAGGAACACCAGACGCTATAGCCGACAATGAGGCTTCCAGGGCTCAGGCTATTTAAAGTCCACTCCTCCATTCAGCTGTGAATTCAGGCACAGCTAATTGATTAAAAAATTGGATAGAGGAGGAACTTCTTCATAAGGGATGTCTCAATCCTCTAAAAAGGCAGATTAAATATAAAATAAGAGAGAAATCTCAAAGCGCTGGAGGACCCACAGTGGGAATTGTCAGTAATAGCCCAATTATTGCTAATAGGGAAAAATATTCAACATAGGATTGATGGTGATGATGATTCTTCCTTCCCCTCTCGGGGTTTTGAAGGGGAGAAAAACAAATTGAAAAAATAACAATTAATTTATCCTTCATAAAAGTACATCTAATATGGGCCAAAGTTCATACCAGGAAGATGGAGCCAGCAGGAAGTGAGTGGGAACCGCTTCTGATGTTAAGATACCCGGGTGAAGAGAGGTCCCAGTCCCGTCACTGCTGGCCTGGAAAAGAACGCTGGTCCTGTGTGCCGCCCAACTTACATGTTTGGGTCCTTTCTCAAAGTCTGTGCGGCATATGGAGTGACTTCCTGCTTTCTATCGTAGCTCCCCTGTTTATTGGATAAGATGTGCACATGATAACCTTACGATTATGTATAGCGTACAATAAAGGGACTTCTTACAATAAAGAGATTTCTTTTTGTCAATATGGCCTTTCCCAACTTATCCTTAGGGAGAAGGAATTAGATCGAAGTGATTGAGGAGGTAAATAAAGTTGAAAGAAAATCTCTACTAGAGGGAAAAGAAAACCATAGGGTTACTTACTCAACACAGATATTACTTTGATAATGCCCGAATCCATTCGGAAGCGAAACCTAGTGGGCCTGGTCAGTACTAGGAAGGGGAACCTCCTGGGAATACCGGCTACTGTATGTGTCTTATATCTATCTATTCCCCCCCACCCTTGGTTCCCACATTTACCGTCCACAACCACTTAGGGTCCTGTCCCTTCTGATTCCAGTCATCCCATTTTCTTTTACCTGACGGTTATCTTAATCTGATGGAGAAGATATTCCCATTTTTTTATTGAACTGGCAGGTCACCTCTGTTTTAACACATCACCTACTGGTATGGCCTAGATTTTAGAATTAGATAGACCCTACTAGTTATCAATTAAATATGAATATGATTCTTTTAACACCTCTCCCCCTCCCCATTCGACATTCTAGTTCCTTTTTAGTCCTCATCAGATCCCCCCCTTTTTTTAGCCCGATCACCACTGAGTAAGATTAGTCCCTTTATTGTACGCTATACATAGTTATAAGGTTCATTTAGGGCACACTAAACTGTGGGTCATCAGACTAAGTTACTTTTTATATATTTTTTATTTTTATTTTATACTTTTCATATTTTATCCTAATATATTTATGGTAATATGTCCTTTTCTGTTCCCTTCCTTAATCATGGTTTTAATAGAATGGTATTTTATGATTCATATTATTTGAACATATTTTATTCCACATTCTTGTAATATTTGAATTATTTGAACTATTTTGCACTACACATTGCATTCGACTTAAAAAACTGTGGTATCTAACTTATAAAGAACTGTTGTATTTAGCTTATAAAAAACTGTGTTCCTTATAAAACACTGTGGTAATTAATCCTTAAATGCACTTTATATATGAAATGGACATTGTATTTATGTCATATGGTATTGTATATATGTTTCCATGACAACTCATTTATTATACAAAATTTTACATAACACTACATTTTGTAGTATATTATAATCATGTATAGTCTTATTTATTTCTTACTTATTTAATTATGCACATTGTGGTGAAGGTATTTAGTTTACTTGTCTCCATGTAAACCCACCATTACTCTCTTTACATTGCCTCTGTATCCATTTAATAATCGTTTCACCTCCATACCTATTAACATGGTTTTAGCATAAGCTTATGTCTGATTTGGAAGTGTCTAACTTAATAGGGAATAGGTTTACTCCCCGCGACCTGTGACCCCCAGCTCCGATCACGTGCACATCTTATCCATTCAACGGTGGAGCTACGATAGAAAATAGGAAGTCACTCCATATGCTGCAGACTTTGAGAAAGGACCCAGCACGGGTCTGAAACGCGTCAGGGGGCGGCACACAGGACCTGCATTCTTTTCCAGTCCAGCAGTGACGGGACTGGGACCTCTCTTCACATCTTGTTTTTTTTACAAATTCCCCTTGCCTTGTGCACCGGTCATATATATTACTTTATAAACTGATTTTGTAGCTGCCTCCATTTTGGATATGTGGTTTAAAGTCTCTCTGAGATTGCAGCTGAGAGGGGGTGCGGTCTCAGATTGGCAGTTTGGGAGACCTGGGAATCTCCATGTGAGGTATGCTATTGGTTTAGAAAGATATTGGATATGTGACCCAAAGTTGGGGCTCTATTTAGAGTTGAGATTAGAGTTAGGACTGTTCAGCAGAGAAGCCTTGTAAGTGGCGAACAGCTTATCATGTATCTGCAGATATTTGTAACTAATTCTCAGATTTTTATTTTAAAGATAGAAGTTCATGATTAGTAACTGAGTAATGGCTAGAGTGCCAGGCCATGTCTTGTTTTATATATATATAACATATATCAACATTTACCTGTTTGATGCTGGATCTGTTCTTTCTCTCCTAAATGTCTCTTTATGCTTGATCTCCAGGGCGCTACTCTTGGTGTACCGGCTTACTGGGAGATAAGGCAAGTGACGCGCCTAATTTCCCAGTCATTCTGCAGGATCACTAGAGCGTTCACTGGAAGCTGTCAGAAGTAGCAGGGAGAGTGAGTGACTGCGCATCCTGAATCTGGATGCTTAAGTCTGTGCAGGACGCTCTGTCACTCTCTCACCCTGCAACTTCTGACAACTTCAAATGCGACTGACAATCAAAAGCTGTCAGTTTATAATCCTTTGGCCGACCGCTCAGGCTGCTGCTGGATCTACCAATGGGCCAGATTATCAACAGAGGCCTGGGGCTGTAGTTCCAGTCACACACACATATATATATATATATATATATATATATATATATAACAATATGCATATTGTTCTATGTATTGTTCTATGTATTGTTATCATTATTCAAATATTATGTTAATTGTTATTCTTATGTATAGTTATGTATAATTATTATGACTTATTAAACATTTCATATTTCTGAACCAATTGAAGAAACTCACGGTCTTGTAATCCAAAAACAACATTTATTTCACAACAGCAAACATAAAAATGTATTTAAATTCATAAATGCAAATATCGGAAAATTAGCATTTCAAATTTATTTATTCTTGTCTTCTTTCTTCCATTTCCTGTAAACGAACATAAAAAAATTGGAAAACAAAATCGTTAAAATAAACGAACATTTCAACAGCATTCTATCTGTCACATATATATATAATTTTTACCCATAATATGTACGATTTCAAATATACATACTGCAATTGAACTTCCTCATGATGCTTGTCTCCACAAAAGATATACACCAGCTGCTTCTTGCAAAACATTTGTTCCTTTAAAGTTAAGAAAACTTTTTGTTACTTACTGTATTTTGTAGTTTACACTGCACATGTAATGAAAAAGATTTGTGACACAATTTTTTTATGTACATCTAACCAACCTTTTATTCTGATGTTCCCATGTGTGTCGCAATTGGATGTAATGAGTGTTCCTTATGATATGTTTGTTTTTTTTCCCTGATACTGACAAATTATATAAACATTACCTGACATAAAAAATAAACATCACACAATATGTTTCAATCAAAACATCACCTTATTTTTTTATGTTGACACATATTTCCTTTTTATACATATGTCAATTGCATGAATTTCCTGTAAATGTAAATGACAGCTATTTCAACATGTCATTTATTACTTTTTACAAGTGACAGATGAAAATATAACTAAAGAAAATAACTACCATGGCGAGTGTAATGTCACAAAGTACACGGCAGACGCCACACTTACCCATTCCTTAGACCGCCGGTGGCACCTTTGCTTCAGCGTCAGAGGCTGTCACTAGCTCAGTGACAGCTTCTATACTCACCATCTGCGGCACGGAGTCCCTGGTCAGCGTCCCACGTGGAGTCTGGCGCCGGAGCTCCGGTGCATGGGCGCCGCCATCTTAGGTCAGTCAGATGACGCCGCTTCACCAATAGGATGTAGGGGCTGGAGTCCTCCAACCAATGAGCACCACGGGCGGCCTATTTAAACCCTGGCTGTTCTGACACTCATTGCCAGAACAACTAGGTCTTCTAGGTGCCTGGTACCATTGATCCAGCTCCAGCTCTGCCTTGATCCAGCACCAGCTCTGATCCAGCATCATCGTGCCAGCTCTGCATCATTGCTCCAGTTCAGCATTATCGTGCCAGCTCAGCATCACTGCCCCAGCTCAGCATCATCGTGCCAGCTCTACATCATTGCTCCAGCTCAGCATCATCGTGCCAGCTCTGCAACATTGCCTTATTTCAGTTTACTGCACCCACTGTATGCACCACTCGTATATTAAACCAGCCAGCTTCCATTTTACGCCTGTTTCTCTGTCTCATTCCCCCAAACCACTGAACGTGACATGTAACTAATAATCAGACACTTTCTTTGTTGATAAGCTGCTACTACATAATCACAATATTTCAAATAAGATCCTATGGCAAAAAGACATTATAACATTAATATTTATATAAATTTTTCTTGTGTTTTCTCCCAATTTTTTTTAAACATAACTTATTTTATTAATGACTACCAGCATCGGTGGTATTTTTATCCTCCCACATCTGCAATTCCAAAATCAAAGAGCAGGTGACATAGATGATGAAGGTTATGATCCAAAGTCTTCATAACCTACAGAAATAACTACAATTCAACATAATATTAATTATATTCTGTAACAAAAAATTTCAAGATTTGTTTTCAAGTACTCAATTAATAATTGCTCACCATAAAGTAGGTTTACAATTTCCTTCCCACATGCTCAATTACGTTTAACACGACACATGACACCATGATTTTCAAATGCTCATTAAAATATTGTAGATAACCTCCTATAACCAAAAAGATAAATGTATTTTTATTTTAATCAATTTATGTTAATTTTCTGAAACTTATTTACTAATAGTTATACTTTATAAAATCATGATCATCTTATCAGCATCTGTGGTACTTTTTACTTCCCACATCCACAATGTTAATTGATATGAGCAGTTCACTTATTTGTTTTCCATTAGAATCAAAATACTTCCTGAAAGACAAAAATATACTTAATGAAAGACAAAAATAACGATAATAAAACACATATATAATTATCAGCTGTTTCTTAAATTACAATATTGTTTTATCATGAAATGTAATCATAATTTCTCACCATAATGTGTGGTACAATTTTCTTCCCACATCCAAATTTACGATTCTCATGACACGTGACACCATGTATATCAGTAGCTGCTTTAATCTTAGGCAAACATTGTAGATAACCTCCTAGAACAAAAAAAGATAGCTTAATTTCAAATTAACTAAATTAATGTTATTTTTACAAAGCTTTTTTACTTATGCATTATAATATTCTTAAATTCTTAAGAGCATCCGTGGTAGTTTATTCCTCCCACATCCACAATGCCCATCTGCCTGCATCCTTTAATTGTACATTACATGGTGTGATGGCACTTAGATAATCCTGCACACTATATTCACTTCGGTGTGCCACAATCTCACATATAGCCCGTCTCAGCATTGTCGTGTCTTGGTGGAGTCTTTGGACATTTCCTCACACATTTAGTGATCTGAAATCCAGTGATCTTTTGTTCATTATGAAATTCCTGAATCATTTTGTATACTCCAGGTTTTCGCTGACCCACAATAGTGTTCCAACGCCTGTGCCATCCCTCGATTTTATTCTGAGTTCTAGGGATTCCAAAGGTTTCATTGTCATAAACGGACCACAAGCTTGGTGGGAAAATCGGATTAGGTCTGGAAGCGGACCTTGTCGTTCGTTGAACTCCCAAAACATGTGTGTCTTGGAAGTATCGAACCAAGGGATCAGCTTCAGATGGCATTGAGGTTTTCAGTTACTGAA
>WWET01006991.1:1986-23294 GCA_011038615.1 Limnodynastes dumerilii | reverse complement strand
AAACACACTCTGCATGGACAGCATCCCTGTCACAGAAGAAAGCATATGTAGTCAACATTAATAGATGCACTAAAGAAAATCTAACAGGGCATGAAAACAAAAAAATAAAAATAACAAAGCACAGCTAAATATAAATATCAATGGCTATAAGTACCACTATAAATCCAACCACTATAAATAAAAACAAAACAGCACAACCCAACAGGAGTGAGTCATGCACACAGTGACAAAAACCATTATAACACTACTACACACATCAACAAAACCAGATCACAAAAAACAGGCCAACGTGAGCTGCTCATTGAGTCCCCTGGGGAAACAGCATCAAGCTTGTGGATCCAAAAGAATTTCCTTCTCAATAGGAGGTTGTCTCTGTCACCCCCTCCCCCCTTCCCCCGAGATAGGGGAGGCACATGTTCGATTCCCATGTATCTGATGTCTGTAAGTTCATGCTTTTTGTCCACCCAACATACTTAGTTGTGCAAGAAATGATCTGTTTGATAACAAAGGACTGCCCATTGTTGGGATGATTAAAGCTCCCTCCAGTGTCCAAGGAAGAACAGGTGACACAGCCGGTGCATCTATAGCAACGAGACAACTACACCAGAACGAGACAAAAAGGTATAGGGCTGCTTTTAAAGGTTGCTCCTAATGTCATTCTTTCACAGATAATATTTAAGATTGCTCCCTCTGGTGTAACTGGATAGGAGTGAGCACGACCTCAGGCCAGACAAAGTTGAGTTGGTGGTAACAATTGGCCATAGGTTGTTGGCCGCATGTTTCAGATGGTTTCATGAGCTCAGATGGTTATATTCAGTGACCCAAGGGATCCTATCTTTCAGAGCATCCCTGGGCCTTCTAGTAAGGAACTCATCCCTCAAAATTAGATCCACTTTAGCTCTAGTGGCTTTCAAGATCCGGGGACTGTACCCTCTCTGCCTAAAGAGCAACATAGCCACGTCCATTTGGGAAGCAGCCAGATCCAAATTGCTGTTGATCTTCTTGATGCGGGATAGTTGCAAGACCTCTTTTTAACGCAGGAGGATGAAAGCTAGATGCCAGAAGCATCGTGTTTTTATCAGTGGGCTTGTAATACACTGATGTTTGTAGCATCTGATCCACAACATTAATTTGGACGTCCAGAAAATGAATGGACTCCTCACTACATTCAAAAGTGAATTTATTGGTAGGGTGCAAATTATTGACAACATTCATCATCTGCTTGAAATCCTCTTTAGAGGCATGCCAAATCAAGAAGATATTGTCAATAAAGCGCAGGAAGAGTTTAATCCTGATACCGAAATCAGGGTGCTACAAAAATATAATTCTCTCTACATGGAACATGAAGGCATTAGCGTACGATGGGGCCACATTGAACCCCATCGCACAGCCTTGTAGTTGCAGGTATAAGCCCCCATCGAAGGCAAAGAAATTACATGTCAAAACCATGCGGAGCATCTCGACAAACAAATCAACAGGAGGTCCTGTATAGGTAGGGTCATTTAAAATTATTTCCTTTGTAGCCTCAATACCTGACTCATGTGGAATGTTAGTATACAATGAGATCACATCAATGGTGCAGAGAATATGATCAGTAGGCAGGTATTCAAAAGCCTTGATCTTGCTCAAAAAGTGCATTGTGTCTTGCAGGTATGTGTGCTGTGATTGAATCACAGGTTTAAGAAAAAAGTCTAAATACTGTGACACCGGCTGCAGTAGGGACCCCCTGGCAGAGATGATGGACCTGCCAGGGGGTACTCAAGCCGTTTATGTATTTTTGGCAGCGAGTAGATCAAGGGGATTTTAGGGTGCAGAACAGTAAGAACATTACTAACCATCACGAACCTTGCTGCAGATAGAACCTGTGGAGACAGCATCATCAAGAATACTTTTTAACTGCCGCTGATATCAGGTAGTCGGATCTTCATTCAATTTACAATAGAGGTATCATCCAATTGTCGCTGAATCTCCCTGCAATAGGCATCGCAGTCCTGCACCACTATAGCACCCCTCTTGTCCGCCTTTCTGATCACAATGTTATCATCTTGTGACAGGTCCAGAAGTGCTTGTTTTTGCTGAGGGCTCAAGTTGGCATTCGCTGTGGGTAATTGTAGGGCTGCTTTCTCAGTGCTCTGATCTAGAAGCCTGAGGGAACTTTTTAAAGTTGCATTGTTCGAAACAGGATCAAAGTTAGACTTGCATCTCAATCCTGCTAACTCTACTGCAGAGCGCATATCCTCAGCTGAGGGAGGGAGGGAGCTTTAATCATCCCAAGACTGGGCAGTCCTTTGTTATCAAACAGGTCATTTCTTGCACAACTAAGTATGTTGTTTATATCATTAGGTGCCCTTGCTCACTTATATATGTGGGCAAAACTCTTCGCAAACTTAAGGAGAGACTAGCTCTGCACCGCTCCGCAATTAGGAGCGCTCTCTCTGGCAAAGGGGTGGACAAGCCTGTCGCCAGGAATTGGGTGGACAAAAAGCATGAACTTACAGACATCAGATACATGGGAATCCAACATGTGCCTCCCCTATCTCGGGGGGGGTGACAGAGACAACCTATTGAGGAGAGAATGCTTTTGGATCCACAAGCTTGATGCTGTTTCCTTGGGGGGCTCAATGAACAGCTCCCGTTGGCCTGTTTTTTGTGATCTGGTTTTGTTGATGTGTGTAGTAGTGTTATAATGGTTTTTGTCACTGTGTGCATGACTATATTTAGCTGTGCTTTGTTATTTTTATTTTTTTGTTTTCATGGCCTGTTAGATTTTCTTTAGTGGCTCTATTAATGTTGACTGCATATGCTTCCTTCTGTGGCAGGGATGCTGTTTGTGCAGAGTATGTTTGGCCGCTGCCATGGTTACCCTTGATCCAATGACAGCTGTTGAGGAGCTCCCGGATGACGGTCGGCCCCAGCTCTCGTGATTCATCGAAGGGATGCGTCCATAGCGGGAGGAGGTGCCGTTCGGCGCTCTGCGATGTCATTGAGATTTGCTCAAAGGGACATCTGTTATAAGTGTGAATTAAGCCCCAAAAGTGCACATAATGCATTTTTCATATGGAAGACAGACATATAGGGAATATAATTCAATAGAAAATGTGTAATGTTGTATTCAAGCTTGCATACTTCAATACTGTTATTGTCATATTAGAAAAGCAAGGCTGTTGATTGTAAAGTGAATTTATTGAAACATATTTAGATGGACAAATTAGATGGCTTGAATAATTGTAGCTTGGCTGTAAAAGAATGCATTTAATGTACCTTATTTATACTCTTTAAATATATAAGGTAGAAAGAAAACAGGATGAGCGCTAAAGAAACCAAATAATGATCTCAAGAAATATTATGGAACCTGCTACAACTGAGAAAATAGATTATGTTATATTGCCTATATAATTGATAAATCTTTCTAAAAATGTAATCCAATATAGCAGCAAGCTAAAGGGAGTGTGCTATCACCCACATATAACCAAGGTATAGAAGAGAGAGATAACAGCTGTGCTTATTAATGGATTATATATAAAATTAAAGTAAAAAGAAAAGGTTGCATCTCTATTTGATAATATTTAATCTGTATAAAAATTAAAAATCACATGTAGACACACATCAAACACACATCTACACATAAATGTATCACAAAGTTTATAGTTTTTTCTTTTTGTGATACATTTATGTATAGATTTTGATATGTGTGTCTACATGTGATTTTTATAAAGATTATATATTATCAGAGTTGCAACCTTTTCTTATTACTTTAATTTTATATATAATCCATTAATAAGCACAGCTGTTATCTCTCTCTTCTATACCTTGGTTATATGTGGGTGATAGCACACTCCCTTTAGCTTGCTGCTATATTGGATTACATTTTTAGAAAGATTTATCAATTATATAGGCAATATAACATAATCTATTTTCTCAGTTGTAGCAGGTTCCATAATATTTCTTGAGATCATTATTTGGTTTCTTTAGCGCTCATCCTGTTTTCTTTCTACCTTATATATTTAAAGAGTATAAATAAGGTACATTAAATGCATTCTTTTACAGCCAAGCTACAATTATTCAAGCCATCTAATTTGTCCATCTAAATATGTTTCAATAAATTCACTTTACAATCAACAGCCTTGCTTTTCTAATATGACAATAACAGTATTGAAGTATGCAAGCTTGAATACAACATTACACATTTTCTATTGAATTATATTCCCTATATGTCTGTCTTCCATATGAAAAATGCATTATGTGCACTTTTGGGGCTTAATTCACACTTATAACAGATGTCCCTTTGAGCAAATCTCAATGACATCGCAGGCCACAAAGTTCTCTTAGTGTGATGTCTTACAGATCTTTTATTTACAAGATGTGTGTATAAAATGTACCTGTCCATAATCATTAGATTTGTGCGTCATCAATTTTACTGCACAGAGGTATATGTTTTCTGGTTACTCATCTCAATAAAGTTTATGCAAGAGAAGGAACAAAGAGATCCTGTAGTCTCACTTTATTTGGTAGAACATTTAGGTATATTGTAAAATATAATTATCATTCTAGAGTGATGATAGGGGATTGCTAAGCTAATTACTCTTGTCATATTTTGCTCAGCACTGGGTTGAATTTTCATGGGGACATTAGGCTCATGACAGTTAAAATGTGCTCCAACCTGGTGTGTTTAACTCTTTAGTCTTTAGCTGGACAACAACTTAACACTGCTGCTATATGTAGAAAGAGCCCAGACTGCATTGGGAGGTGTTCAATTTAAGGGGACATATAGCTCAAGGTTTGTCTTTTCTTAACAATTAATCTGACATGCCTTTATTCATTATTATTATTATTATTATTATTATTGGAAATGCACACTATACACATTATATAGTGCATCATCGCCAGACACTTAATATACTCCACAATTATTATATGTGTCATTCCCAGACCCCTGATATACCCCACATATATTATAATATGTGTTATTCCCAGACCCATGATATTCCTGACTTGTACATTAAATAGTGTGCCATTACAGACCCTTAATATTATCCCATATGTAAGGCCCCTTTGGTCTGCCATCCCGCAGCCCAAGCTCCACTGGCTCCACCCTCGCTACCCCCCGCCTCCAGAGAACACCAGACTTCTATTTACACTCCATCACCCAAACCTAAGCTTGGTAGTGAAAGGGAGCACCAGCCAAAATTCTGATTTGAATTAATGCAAATGGCTGAAGCAATGTTTACTTTTAAAAGGTGTTAATAGATATAGCAGTGATGGCTAACCTGTGACACTCCAGGTGTTGTGAAACTACACTTCCCATCATGCTTTGGCAGGTATCCGCTATGCTTTTGCAGACAAGGCATGCTGGGACTCGTAGTTTCACAACACCTGGAGTGTCACAGGTTAGCCATCACTGCTATATCTATTAACACCTTTTAAAAGTAAACATTGCTTCAGCCATTTGCATTAATTCAAATCAGAATTTTGGCTGGTGCTCCCTTTCACTACCAAGCTTAGGTTTGGGTGATGAAGTGTAAATATAGAAGTCTGGTGTTCTCTGGAGGCGGGGGGTAGCGAGGGTGGAGCCAGTGGAGCTTGGGCTGCGGGATGGCAGACCAAAGGGGCCTTACATATGGGATAATATTAAGGGTCTGTAATGGCACACTATTTAATGTACAAGTCAGGAATATCATGGGTCTGGGAATAACACATATTATAATATATGTGGGGTATATCAGGGGTCTGGGAATGGCACATATAATAATTGTGGAGTATATTAAGGGTCTGGCAATGATGCACTATATAATGTGTATAGTGTGCATTTCCCAAACCCTAATATATACACCACATATTATAGTATGTGTCCTTCCCAGACTATGTGTCCTTCCCAGACCCATAATATACCCCTGTGCTTTATATTGTGTGCCATGTTTATAAATGTGTAATGTAAAGGGGACAAGGAGGGAGATGTGTAAATGTTAGTTCGACAGGGGAAGACCATGTGTATAGAGGGTGTGCAGGGAGGGGGAAGTGTATTGGAGAAGGGCACAAGAAGGCAGGTATGTCATTAAGGGGGAGAGACCGAAAGGCCGATTTGTAACAGGAAGGGAAATATGTAATGGGAGAAGAGATGTGTAATGGAGCTATCTTCGTTTTTTCCACAGACTTTTAGTGTGGTAAGAATCAACATGAGGCACAAAGAGAAGACCCCAACAATCATTATTCATTTAAGTAAAAACAGCATTTCCTTTTAGCTACTAAATGTCTCCCGCTCCCTGGCACACCACACAATGGGAGGATAAGGTTGGGGGACGCCATTGCAGTCATTTGCTCTGGATACTATTAATTAATCCATGCTATACCTCTGCCTAGTGGTGGGGATAAACTTGGCTGCAGACACCTAGCAGTTTACAATCCAAGTGATATCCTCACCCTGGTACCTGGCAACTGAGGATAATATACAAACACACATTGAAAGATACAAAAACGAGGAAAAAGAGTAGAGATGTTGGAAGTGAGGGAAGAGAAAATCCACAAATGGATCAGTCCAAATGGACTGAAAAGCACAATCCAAAAGGCAAAAGACTTTGCTAGCCAAATGCTATAATTGGTGGCCTGTTTCAGCACTTTCAGTGTCTGGCTATTTATAGACTCTGCAATTCCCGAGCCAGCAGTTCTCATGCTCCTAATGATAATGGTTGGCATCTTGGCTGTTTCCTAGCAACTACAGCAGCGTGCCTCTGGCCAGGAAAGTGAAGAGGCCATGCTGTAGGAACAAACACAATTAAATTCCTTTTATATGCTAGACAAAGCAGCATGTGAAGTTTCCCTGTCTGGGTTCTATGTGCCTGGTTTCTCCCTGCTGCTGTATAGTCATCTGGAGGTGTGCCTGATCACCGCAGCTGATTGGAGGAGTGGATTTTAAATAGCTTATTGCCGGGAAGCCTGATTGTCGGTTATAACATCTGGTTTCCTGCCTTGCCTGCGTTCTTCCTTGTGCTCTTGCCTTGGATCTTGTTGTATATCTTGCTCCCTTTGTTTATTCCTGGTGTTACTTGCATTCCTATTACCCTCTCAGTCTCTGTTGTCTGCCTCGTTATCTGTGTGAAGCATGCGGCCTGAGTAGCTTGCTGCTCACACTGGCAGCTTCAGTCCCGGTTAGGTGCTACTCATTCTCCACTGCTGAGTAGTGTGTGCGTGTCATCCCACACTGTCTGTAGCTGCCAGGTGAGCAATTCTATCTGTTTACCATCTTACAGCGTGCAACAGTCCACTTGCCATACTCCATCTGTCAGTAGTAGTACACTCAGTGTTACCATCTCTCCTTGTGTCTATTCCCTGTGAGTCTTTCTGTATAGCGGTGTGGTATTCCATTTCCAGCTAGTCCTGCTCCTACACTCTCCTGGAACCTGTTGTCCCTCTGCGTGTGTCAGGTGCCTGTAGTTCAGGTCCCCTCTTGAGGACCTTATTTGTATTTGTTCCACCTCTTTTTTGCAAAAAGTAACGTAGATGTTGTAACAAAATTACTGTGTATGCGCAGTAGTTCATATCGGTAAATATGCAATGCGGCCGGAGGTCTGAATATGGCCCTATATCACTGTGTGGAGGCCTGGAAAGGATGGACTGTTTGTGGTCCCTGAGTACCAGGGTTGGGAAACACTGCTGTATACAGTGTGGTTATGTCCCAGTACAGCTGTGATGCTCCTGATACTCAACCTCTCCTTGTAGATATGCTTAAGGGGATTGTATCCCTCTTATCTCAGCATATGCACTGTAGTAAGGTTGGTTTTTGCTCTAGGTCCATAGAGCCTCTAGCTATGCTACTGCATTAAAGCAACCACATACTAAGAATATAGAGTAAGTTCACACCATATTACTCTCTTTGTTCTATGAAGCTAGAAAGATTTGTTTCAGTGATTGAAGGCATGTTAAAGGGCAAATTTACCTTTCAGGAATTCTATCTGTTAGACACAGATTTATGCACTTCTGTTGCTCCTGGTTACAAAACTATAAAGTTATAAGAGAATGGATTTGCACATACATGCATATATTCTTCAAGAACAATATTAGTTGTGCAGGTTGTCCCTGCTTACCACAAAAGATATGTAGACAGACATGCTGCAAACGAACATATTACATGTTAAAATAAAACATGTTTTCTGACTAACATTTAATGTTACTTTCAGTAGATAGTGGATAGAATGTTTTTACTTTAAATGTTTCTAAATCTAAATGCAGTGACTTGCATTTAAGAAATCCCCTTCTCTCTCTGTCGTACAACTGTGCATAACACAATATAAGTCTTAAAACAATGCATTATTTAATTAGAAATGTATTTTTTTCATTTATGTGATTTTAGAGTTGGATTAATTAAAACATCCTTTATATTGCCCTCTTCAAAAATACTTTCTAAATTAATATAGTAGGAACAGATCCAGAGTTCTGACAACTGGTCGTTTCCGGTGCAGTCGGATCGGAAAATTGATTATTTTGGCAGGTGTCTGGTGGCGCTAGCCTATTCACCTCTCGCTCTATTTCATTTCCCCTTTGACTGTAACTCCATCTGCATCCACACTTGGGATCATCCACATAACCCATGTGGTCTGTGCCCATCTGGTACAGTCCTGTGTAACACCTGGAAGCTGTTATCCTTCTGTGTGTACCATCTGCTAGTTGGACAGGTCCCCTCTTGAGGGTCTTGTTTGTTATCTGTACCACCCCTGTGGTTACCTGCATACCTCTGGTACCTCTCCCTGTTTCCTGTATCCTATCTGTTTACAGTGTGTGAGTTCCAGGCAGAATTGTTGTGTGCAAAGGTTCCAGTGAACAAGGTTTCCTGCCTTCCGTATTGTGTATAAGGCTTCCAGGTTGTGTATCGGTTCCAGTTCAGGATCTAACACTGCAGGCTATCACTGGGGGCCGTGACCTATCTGGTGCCAGCAGCCAAGACTAATCCCACCATCAGGGGCTTTAATGAATAGCTGCCCCTGGTTGAGACTCTGCACGCGGATGAGAACCCTTCCTGGGAGACTAACAATGCCATTACACTGATCATGGTGGTATATAACAGGAAGCATGTACAACACTATTGTGGGGGTTGAGGCAGAGCATTTGAGCTCTATTGTGGAGAGAAGGGTTCATAATTGGACAATCTTGTGGAGATGAGGAAGTATATAACTCTAATGTGGAGATGGAGAAGCCTAAATGACATTACTGTAGGGTTAAGGGAGCAAAAGGATATGAGAGGTGGGTGCATATGGGGGATTATTGTGGAGGATGGGGAGAATATGTATAGTACTGGATGTGCTTCTACCTTTTCTTTAGTCCTTTGATTAATTGAACTTCACTTTTTCTCTTCAACAGCTTCTAATTGACACAGAGCCCACAGCACCAATTAATTTGCATACAGCAAATACAGCAACTTAACTCACCATCCCAGCAAATTATTAGCAATGTATGCACATATTTCCATAACCATATAACACCTACCTGTATATAACACCCCCTTGTATATCACACAGTCCATCCATACAGTCTCAGTGAGCAGGAAGTTATGGCAGTTTGTGTACCTTACACCGGGAGCAGTGCTTCTCCTCCTCCTGGTTCCGCCCTGACAGCCCCCAGCCCCGAACTGATCCCACAGCAAGCATCGTCTGGACTACACAGCTCCCCAATAGGATCACTTTAAGATTGCCTAGTGGTAGCACCGGCCATGTTCTCTACCCATTTGAAGTTGCAAGGAAGTTGGCAATTGCCACCTACTTATATTTGTGATTTGTAAATGCTCCCCATTATCATTATTTATACAATATGCAGATAATTTGATATTTCTCCATTTATTGTTTTATACTCACTTATTTTATATGGAGGTTTACAATGATAAGCACCAAATCATTGATGAACCTATGTAATTTAATTAATAATTTTTCACTTATAAAACTATTTGTTGTGCAATTATTTTTATTTCTTTTGATTTATATATTTATTAACACAGCTATACTTTTTTTTACTTTTTCTACTCGCTGAGAATTGAATTGAACGCAAATATTATGAACATTCATTAAATAATAGGCAATTTTCAATAGGTTTTATTATGACACTAAAAAGGCTGTAAGAGACACTCAAAAATAAAGACACATGGTAACTATAATTCTCTTACACTAATGATCCTAACTACTAGAAGAAGTGTAAAACACTCATTAAATGTGAATCAGACACTTCACCAGATGGTACTCATCATCAATTAACTGCTCATCCAAATGGTGGTTAAATAACTTTGCATGTTCATTCCAAGCATAAATTCTATTCATACTCTCTGAGGAAGCCATAGACACTGTGAAACGCGTTAGTACTGGGATTAAAACCCTAATAATACTTCTGAAGTGTGTACTACAATATACTAAACATTCTGTGTGAATCGGAATGAATTATTATATTATTGCCTTTGAGAAAAACCAGACCCTAGCTCTAGCGGTCTGCCCATCGTGCGCATCAGGCAAGCTCTAGCACAAACTGCTGTTGGCAGTGCATAGCAGAGAAGACACAGCGGTAAGATCAAGTGCCCACAAAAGAGGTCAGCTAAGTCACATAGAGAACATCTTGGGAAGAAGTGTCGGAATAACCAAGAACTAACACAGGGATTTGCATTATCCTGAAAGATCTCTATACACCGCACACTGATCAACAAGTGAGTGTTATATACGATACTGAACATCTGTGGGAATCTTCTTCAACAACAGACTAACCTCAAAGGTATACTGATATATGGAACAGCTATTATAAAGGTTCTGATCTTTTGCTTGAACTTAATTTGGTCAATATTGGACTGAAGATTCTAACTACAACATATATGGTCTTATTATCCAGTGATCAAACTTCCACATATTTATGCAATTGCAATTTTTATATTATTTAAATAGTATTTGATATTTTATAGTATTTACTTTTACTGTTTTTTATGTTAAATGCTCTTCTTTCATTCTGTTTACCTATATCACCTATGCGAAAGGCTGGCTCTGGTCCAAATAGACAAAGGACAAATCATTAAGATGACCAAGTAATTTGAGAAATAAAAGAGGCAATTTTAATAAGTTATACAGGTGTATGTGGGGAGACAATTGACAGAAATAAATGGCAGAAGTGTCATGATAGCATTTTTTTTTTAGCTTTAGTATATTACTACCTAAATTTGGCCAACTACAACAATCAGAAGGGCCAAACTTTGAACCCTGAGCTTCTACTTCATTTTGATATGCTTAATTATAATCTCTCGTATCAAAAAACACTTTTGTGCAACAATAAGAACATCATATTAAGATATCATTTGTACTGTGGTGTCAGAGATTTCAGTCCAGTACTGTGGACTTCTTCCGGTGGGAGTCTCCGGTATGATGGCTGTCTTTCAGAAGTAGAGACAGTAGAAATTTTTTATTTTGGCTGTCTATTTCAAAACATTCAGCCATTTAGATTTTTTTTAAGAATGGGTGAGTTTTCACAGTCTGGAGATCTTCATTGTTATTGTTTTAACTAAATAATTAACATTTGGTGTCTTACCTTTATCCTTTAACATATTAATGATCCCTCCTAGAAAAAAAAAATGAACACACATACACTATTATTTTGATCCTAACATTTTTTGGCAGCATTATTAATACAAATAGGTATATTATTCCTATAACTAAAAGGTATAAAAAAGGTAGTGTGTAGTCACAGCCATTTAAGTCATTCAAACATTCCAATTAATCCCAATCACCATGGGTGGTCAGCCTATTAATTTGAAATACAAGCAAAATGCCACTTGGGCCATGTCTATTAATAATTTCAAATCACACCATCTGAGGACCCACTCGTGTAAACAAAACCCAATAAATGGCAAAAAAGTAATAGCGATCAATAGCTTTTTCAAAATGCTTGACAAATGATCAATGGCCCGAGGGGGCGAAACCTAAGAAAGCACCAATTGCGTGCAAGCAATCAATAGCTTGCCACCCCAAATGGAAGTTGCATTATTGCCCATTTAAAGCAGAATAAAACTGCTTACGCCAATTCTGTGCTTGGTAAATATTTCTCCATCTTCTCATTTGAATTGTCTCTGAGGTGCAGCCAAAATCTTGGGGGGTTTAACCCCTTTCAGGTTTAAATCAACCTTTATTTCTCATTACATGTTTATCTCGGCCCATGCTTGTTTAACAATCAGTTTTTCTTATATCATTTGCAGCAAGCAAAACCTTAGATAGCTCTGTAAGGCCAGAGAATAGTAATACATAAAACATGTTAAATTAGCATTAAAATAAAGTCACATTTATTGCTATTGGGGAACACTTTTAATCTAGAATTTATATGTGCGAATGACTAATAGAATTATATGTCTAACAGCTGACAGAAAACTTCTCTCAAAGCACTAGGGAACAGTAACTGTAGAATAAAATGATTCTCCTGGAATATTTACAGTACATTTAAACACTTAAGTTATTGTAGACCCTAGTTCTTTACTGTTTGCTATTAACCGAGTGGCACAGCAAATGCATTCTGCTTACAGCAGCAGTAAAATATGTTACCAAAAGCATAACACTTTGTTCTGTCTTTCCACACTAGTGAGCTTATTTAGAAAACAATGTGTAGCTATATCCACAGCTTAAAAACCTTGAAATGCGAGGTCATGAATGAAGGAGTTTTGTCTTCCATTATTTCTGAAATAGACTGAAGGCTATATTAAATATCTACGGATATTGATGTTCAGTATAACTGAACAGTATTATCGTCATATGTTTCAAATGTAAAACTAAGTCAATGAAAAAAAGAATTGTAAAACATTAAATAGCTTCTTCTACTTACAAAACTAGTGGCTAGATTTACTAAACTGAAAAAAAGAACCAAGGCCCTAATAGGGCTGCAGGGACATAAATGGCAGGCAGGTGCTCCACCAGACATCAGAACGACAAGTTTAATAGTTATTTTGTTTAGTTGTTTTGAGTAGTATTGTTAGGTGAAGGGATGGTGGGTTAGAGGGGTGGGCATGGGCTAAAAAGAGGTCACTGAAAGACTAGTGGACAGAATGTGTTGTCTCTTTATTGCAGAATCTCCCTCCCTTAGAGTTTTGGTATTTTTATGTTTAATCTTTGCTTTGAATTTTTTCCTTTCCTGACGGTACATGGTTGGGTGGTAGCAGTGGGGGGTCAGCGAAAAGGGGGTGTTGGCGCATGGGGGATTTTGGGGAGAAGGATGGTGGGACCAGTCTGGCAACTAACACAACCCGGGATTGTTGCGAGGACGCCAAAACCCAACATGGTGGGGTCCTATTAGGAACTGCCACCTTCCAGGTGACGGGGTGGCAGTGTGAACGGGAATAATTTTAAGGTGTTCTTGCAGGAAGACCGGTCTCGAAGGGGCACCTTTGTCAATAGACATTCTGTTGGGGTGGTATAGTTGGGGTTGGGGGTGTAGGCTGAATCCCCATCTGCTATTGGGCCACCTAACACTAATTTACGGAGCTACTAAATTATATAGTCCAATTCATTCAATTAAACGGTTGGCCCTTACTTTAAATAAACCATGTACCCTTTTTAAACCGCAGTTTTGGTGTCCGTGTATTTATTTATGATTGTGTGTTGTCTGGGTGGTGTCTGATGAGTCATATGCCGTTTATCATTTAAAATCCCACTCTCCGTTTTGAGCCTTACGATACTCTCTTTAGTTTTTCGCCTTTCATTTATATACCTTAAAAAGTTTTTGTCCCCGTTTCGTACTAAGTGGGACAGTTTTTCCTCAGTTTGTGCCTTTGCTGCTCTGATAACCTTTTTAGCTCCACTTTTACTTTTCCGCAGGTCCCATATTTACTTTTCATAGTTGTTTCAGTTTAGCAATCAGGCTTCAGGCATGTGGTCCTAGCGAATACAGAAGATTCATGTGATATGGCTGACAAAAATTGAGAACAAAATAAATTTTATTGGAAATAAGTGAAATTTACACAAAATTCAAAGGTTGTGAGACACGGGCCAGGGACTATAAAAGGGCCCAAGCAATGGCATGAGTCATTCGCCGAAGGGACCCCAAATAAGATGGAGATGCTTGTCTGCACCAGCGAGAAGAAGAGGAGGAGCCGAAGACCCATTCGACACATGGCAATACTGAGGACTACAGAACTGTGAGTAGTTTCATTATGGTCACTTAATAATGTAAAATTGAATTAGGAACATGGGCATCTAATGTGGCATTATCTTCAATGGGGACATCTACTATGGCATTTACTTATATGTGGACATCTACTTTGGCATTTTCTTCTATGGGGCACCTACTCCGCCATTATATTGTATAGGGGCTTCTAATGTGGCATTTTTTACAACAAGGGCATCTACTGAGGCATTTTTATGAGTGGGGCAACTACTAGTGTCATTCTAATGAATGGAGGAAAGTACTTTATGTTAATCCTGTACAGGGCCATGTATTGGTTAGTTCTATGTAAGTGGACATGTACTGTTACATTATATGTACTAGGGCATGTAATGTTTAAAGCTCTGTAAAGGGGGCCATTAATTATGAGGCAGCATACACTTAACCCTTGTCGTGCTGCCGCTTATAATAATGCCCTGTTAAACATCAGTATGCTGTACCATATAGTAGTATATGTAACTGCGTGATAAGGGTTAATTGCATGACGCGGTATACTTTTTTAGTATGTGAAATTATTTTTTTAAAAATAAATAAAATAAACACATGTGGCGATTTTTTAAGTTAAATTGCCGTGATTTAAGCAGAAAATTGCAGCGATTTAGCATGGAAAAATTCGTCAAACATTGCTGACGATTATAAATTGCCAGCAAAAATTGACCCTTAGTAAATCCGGTGATTTTTTTTACAATAAATCACTGGAAAATCGTGGTGATGGCTGGCGATTTATAATCACAGCAAAAAACGACCTTAGTAAATGAGGCCCTATGTTTCTTATTCAATTCTGGGCCTGTTCAGTTCTGAGCTTTTTAGCCAGGAGTTTACCAGCACGATTACCAGCTAGGTAGTATCGTTGGCAAAGTTTAGTAAGAGCAACTCTTGTATTAATCATTAAAAAAATTTGCAGTTGGCTTTAGAAGGGTGAAGTTAAAAACCAAGATGGGATGGCGGCAAAACCATCTCCCACCCGCACAGCGATACAGTAAGGCAACGAAGAGAAAAGGGGTAGTTAATATTATCAAAAACCCTATATGTAGGTAATCAAGTGTAAAACACATCAAAGTCAAAATAATTACCTTCAAATACTTTTATAAATAACTATAACCATAATGCATAATATTCTTAAAGAAAAAGAAAGAGAGAAAGAGAAAACAACAACAATAGATGAACTATACCGTACAGTAAGGGAGATCTACATCTGGCGAGTTCATCCCACTTTGGCCCATGCTGTTTAAGGAGGACTTGCAGATAAAGTCAGGGAGAGCGGAATTGGGAGATTCCACTCAGACAGCAGCTTGACACCTGCATTCAACAATGATATCACATAGGTAGAGAATTTAGTTGGATCAGAAGTTTAACAGGAAGCCCCATCTATAGGGAATGCCTTTATCTCTATGGACAGACATGATGGATTGAAAGGATCTTCGCTTAGTGAGAGTGGCAGCCGAAATATCTGGAAATAATTAGAGGCCCTCCAGTATAGCAGAGTATTCCACACATCTAGAAGCTTGAAGTATCTGCTCTTTAATATGAAAAAAATGGAGTCGGAGGAGAGTATCTCTTGGAAAGGTCCCAGTAGCATTGCGAGGTTTCGTGATTCTATGAATCCTGTCAATATGCAGATCATAGTCTTTAGCATCTGGGAGTAGCTTGCGGAAGACGTCAAGGACATACTGTGAGAGGTCTTTATTAGGGACTGATTCAGGAATCCCTCTTATTTTAACGTTGTTCTGACAGGAGCGGTCCTCAAGGTCAGCTATATTATCCCGGAGTTGAAGGACTTCTGATTGAAGCGTAAAAAGAAGAAGAATGGGGAGAGGCTGAGCTGAAAATGTGCTGCTAATCACAGTTCACAGAGGGTCTACACCTCTAAAAATTGAATAAATAAAGTAAAAGGAAACCTGATGAGCGCTGATTTGACCTGTGATATACTTGAATAATGTACCCAGTAAATTAAAATATAGTGAAGACGGTGAGTAGGTCCGTAGTAATCTTTAAGGATGAGGACCTAATACATATATGCTCAGCCGGCAGAGAGGGAAAATAAACAATTTATTACCACAATGAACTATATAAAAACATTAAAACAGGTAAAATACATGTAAACACAGGTAGAAGGGAACTGCCTCCGTACCGTGGATGGAATAGCTGCGACCGACAGGAGGCTGCGAGGAGCTCCGTTGAAAGTCCTGGGAAGCGGGAACACGGATACTGGAGTGCAGACCCAAACACATGGACTACCAGCGACGCGTTTCGGGCAGGCGTGCCCTTTCTCAAACTGTAAGGTAGTCATAGATGACGCAGATTTTTAAAGTCCGTTGAATGGAATAGGAGATTCCCGATTGGTGGTTTAATTCCAAGGGTGTTACTCCATAGCTGTCAGTCTCTTCTTGAAGGAAGCTCTGGCATAGTGTGTTTTTGTTTCCGGATATCACTGCAGTCTATGGAGATCTCTGGGTCCTAAATCCCTCCCTCTAGCTGATTATTCAAGTATATCAGCATATTTAACCATTGAAAGAAAAACATTACAGTGCATGATATCATAAACGTTACAAGGTAATGACATTATAAAATTGAAAAAAACAAAAAAAAACTAATTGAAACTCAGAAAGCTAAATGAAAATTAAGCACATTTATACTGATCCTATGTGTCATATTATCTTATATTATGTTAACATCAAATTCTTTGTCGGGCGAATGAGTAGGATCCCTGGATTTGGGAGAAGGTGGCCTTGGAGAGTCCCCCTCTGGGAGAGGGAGTATCTTTAGTAGACGTTTTAGTAGATTGCACTACAGGAAAATGTATTGGTGGTGGCAAGGTTGTCATTTTAGATTTTTTAGGAGGCATAACAATATGCAAGAGGTGGTTGATTTACTTAAGAAGGAATGTATTTTTTATATTTTTTAATAGTAGAGGACACCTCCACTAACTTGGCAACCTCAGGGCATGTGGGAAGGATTTCTCCTGTGAGTAATAGGAGGAGGGAAAGAAGGAGAAGTTACACTCCACTTCCAACTCCAAAGAGTATGGAAGAGGGGAAAAGGAGAGGATCTGTGGAGAAGAAGAGGAGGGGGTTGGGGGGAGAGTTAACATAGGGAGAACAGTACAGGGAAGAGGAGAGTTGGAGAGAAAAAGAACAAATCTATCATGCTGGGGTATGACACAACGGCAGGGGATGTTATATAAGTGTGAGGTAGAGAAGGATCTTTGCAGAGCAAATGCTTTACATATGATCTAGAGGACACAAATAAAAGTACATGTTGAATACATTGTTTTGTATATGCAATAAGTAACATAGGGCCTGATCCAGAACTACACCAGCCGTACTAGCTACGGCGGGCATAAGCGTAAGATCGGCTGAAAATCTGATCTGCGCATGCGCCGGGCAGATGTTGCCTGTATTCGGAGTTTGGGAGTAAGGGTAAAATAGGTGTAAGTGTACAGCTCGGCTAAACCATTTTGCAAAGTAAGGGCTGCTAATTAAACTTAAATCTTTAACATGCAGGGAAAATGCACTAATTTTGCACTCATAACACATATACTGCATAGCTTTATGTTTCATCTATAAAACAGAGTTAAGATAAGAAATGTTAATATAATTTTGTTTCGCAATTTAAAATTGCCTCCCTTTGCAGCTCAACATGGTATTGCTCAGGTCTAAACTGACACCTAAAAAAAGCAACTGAATCAGCCCTATTGTCTGTAAAACTAATGTTGCCACTATGCATTCAAGGCATCTGAAACAAGCTTGATAATTCTTTATACCTTCAATAAATCTAAAAGGCTAAAACATTGTGTAAATTTACTATGGCAAATATGCTAAATTCAATAAATCCACATATTAAAATAAAAATCCAATAGCCTGTAATGAGTGAGTACATTAAAATAAAAAAGTGAGTAATTTAAGTATCAGATCATTCTAGATTGTGATAAATAGGAGATAGATAGAAGGCACCTGCTGAAACTGGGATAATAGGCAGCAGAGCTACCCAAGTCTGCAATATTTCTGAAATAATAACCTAATACAGAGGAGCTGATCCAGAGTTACACTTACACTTTTTTAGGTGTATACTTTGCATGCAGGGATATATCTTTGAATTGTTTACTGCACACAGATACTGACCAGCTTTACTATTACACTGGTATTTAGACTGGGGCTGGGAAATATCCCCGATCAACACGAGTGCTGTTTGCAACAGATGAAATATGACTCCCCTGCAATCAACATGGTTTAGCCCAGGAGTGACTTTAAGTTCTTATTTTAAGATTCTTAAGTGTGAATCAGGCCCGATAAGTACAAGTTAGAGACGCTGCACTTTGCTAACCAGGCAAACTGGCGTGTAAAGGAGTAACAAGGTAAGTACAGGTTGGTGAGACTGCACTATATTGACCAGGCAAGCTGGCATGCAGAGTAGTAACAAGGTAAGTACAGGTTGGTGAGCACAGACAAACTGTCATAAACAGATTGGTGCAGAAAGAAATCAATAAAAAGCAAAGTACGCAGAGGAACAATAGTACTAACAGGCAGACTGGATAAACTGACAGGTGGTGGCAATCAGAATAGTGCAGATTGCAGCACAAAACACAGTAGAGCACAAAAGAGCACAGGTAACAAGCAGACGGAGAGGTAGCACTTATGAATCACAGGAAAAGTACTGATATCAAAACAGGAGCACGGACTAGAACACTAAAAACTAGAAGCTATGACCAGCAAGGAGGCTATCAGCTAATAGCTATTTAAGGAGAAAGCCACATACCCATTGGCTGCTGAATACACACAGCCAAATCCTTAGCTAGGGCATCTCAGCTGCGAGGTATTCAGCTAGTATTCTTAGCAAAAAGGAAAGCTTAAACTGTGTATGCATACACAAGCTACATAGGATTGAAGAACAGGGATCCATTACGAGAGGATTTCAACCTCGCACAAAAGTAAGAAGGGGTGTGCCAGTTCCACTTAAAAGGGATTGAGGTAAGCATTTAAATAGGGTGGTCAGGATGCGGTTTGCTAAGTACGTGTGTACTTTAACAACTTAAAAGAGACATATGCACAGGAAGATAAGGCTGCCTATGTGGTCTTCTTAAGTCAGTTAAGAAACCAGAAACACAAGGGCGTGTCACACATGTTGCCTTGCAACTTAGATGTATAGAATTGCAAATCTGTTCCTTATTATCTCCTTAACAGTGAATCAAGTCCCCAGTTATTACACAATGCTACCAATCTGCTGACAATTGTTAATCACTGCTTATCAATGCCCCAATTAATAATGAAATGTATTTTCCATAGCAACAGAGCATAATTACCAACAGTTAATTTTTGGAATGACTTTAATAAATGTACTGTACTAATCCTACTGGCCACAGGTGAAAAACAAAATGTATCTACTGTAGACGTTGTGGCACTAAAATGCCAACAGAGTTAACTTCTCCAGGGCTGTTACTTCGACAGTTGTCAGATAGCATATTGTAATCTGACATATCCTGTGTTCAGCATTTAAACAAAACTAAGCCCCAAAACTAAACTTATGTCACCAAAGACGTGACAGTGCTTACCGTCTTTTCTGACTGTGGCTTCCTCTCTCAAGCTCCTTCTTCCCCAGTTCCTGCTTTGCCAGTGTCTCTGTGTTCTTGCAGTTTCCTGTGCCATTGATTGCTGATTGCCCTTGTTCCTTGTCATATATTTTTGTGTCTCCAGTTTTCCCCTTCCTTGCCTTGTTCCTTGTCTCTGTGTGTTTTTGGTTCTGCCGTGTGTCTTGTGTGCTTCTGTGAGTGTTAGCCCTTATCTTGTTAACTTCTGTTCCGGGTGTTGTCTCTTTTACTCACTGTGTTTTCTTATTTGTCTGGTGGTTGTCTTCTTCTCACCCGCACGCATTGGGGTGTGTTCGTCGGAGGCTCCGACCTGCCAGATTTCTGCAGCCCAGACTGTCCCCACTATTAGGGGCTCCAGTCAAAACCAGGCTCTGGTTAGACTCCACACCGGGGTTGGTGACCCTAACAACTGAATCCTAATCCTAACGATAATTACTAATGAACAAATTACCTTAAATGCAGGCCCAGTGGGGGACGCCAGAAAGATAGAGAAGAAGAAGAGAAAAAAGAGAGAGAAGACGAAGATAGAGAAGAACAAAGACAGAGAAGACGAATATAGAGAAGAATATAAAGAAAAAAAGAGAGAGAAGAAGAAGAAGAAATAATAATAATAATAATATAAGGAGCAGCCCAGAGAGAGGTACAGAACAGGAAGAGGACAGAGTGGAGGGACAGACAGAGGAGAGCAGCAGGGAGAGACAAAGGAGCAGGAGAGGGGACCAGATGAGGAATTCATTTTTTTTATGGATTTCTTTAAATGTGGTACCATGTCAAACAAATACTGTGGTTCACTTTACTCCTGATTGTTTTCTTTCTAAGAACAACTACTTTCAATTTGACTAGAAAGCCAGAGAAGAAAAGGGAATGGAAAAGGACCATGAAAGAATGAAATAATATTGATATAAAGGAGAAAGATATCTAAAAATTAAACAGGACCCTCAAAACAGTGAGTGGTTGAATTTGCTACTTGGGATACCTCCACTGATAGATAAATAAACAAATAAATAAATAAATACAGAGAGTAAAGCACACAGATACACACACTTCACACTCACATGGCAAGATCAGCAGATCAGGGCCAGTACCACTCTCTCCTCGTTTTCTGGGCTTCATATTTGAGCCTGCATACACTGAGAATTCGGCACATAGTGTGATATTACAGGGGTAGGAAGACAATTTATACATATTGATAGACTACCTCACAGCTCACAATAATGTTTTTTACCAATAATGTTCAAAGGATGAAGAATCTATGAAACATATCCCTGTTCCCAATTAGCTATCTTATAATGGCACTTCTACCATTCCTGGTATGTAGTTCACTCTGCTAGTGCTTCAGCGGTTGTGCCATATGTTTGCAATGCTTTTTAGCAATAATTAACACACTCTCTTATGTGCTGACTAACCTTTGTTGATTCTATACTATAATGTGAGAGGTAATAAGGAAGAGATGTGTATAAAATGTCTTGATATTCCCTCTATACATGAGATCAGCCCGTTACTTTTTTCCTGTGTGGGCTGTCAGCTTATTACAACTATTTATCTAATTAATTGATAACAAAAGCGTGTG